>VYZR01035334.1:15499-56263 GCA_013400675.1 Oxylabes madagascariensis
CCTGCTGTGTGGTATCATGTTGTTTGAATTGTCCAGTATGTACCATTTCTTTTCTCAAAGTGGGCAATAGCTGGAGGGTTCATGTTATCTGTGGTTATGCCAGTGATGAGTTAAAAAAGATGGTTTAAAATAAAATGTTCCAGCCTAGACAATTGTTTGCTGTCTTCTTGTTGTCTTGCATGCTGAAAAAGCTTAGAGCATCAAAATTCTTACTGAGTGACATTTTTAAAATTAAATTAAAATTTTAATTAGATTTCCTGCTTCTTTTGGTCTAACCTGCACACCTCCTCCACGTTTCCTCAGGCTGTGTCCCTTGGTGCCACCTGGTTCTTGGTTTTCTGTCATGTTGCTCCCTGCCTGGTTTCACAGTCTGTACTTGGGGTGTAAACGCTTTGTCCTGTGCTGTTCTTATGACCTGAGGATTGCCTCACGATTTTTTCCCTTTAAGAAAAATTATTTCCTTGCCTGAACCTTTCAGTTTCTGCTAATTCTGTCTTTTGTTCTTTGGTGTTGACATAATTAATAATTTTATAAAGCTGTGTGGCAGATGGCTTGCATGAAGCACAAGCAAAGAACTCCTTCTTGTTTGCTTAGAATGGTAGGGGAAGCAGTGTTTGTCTAAATATACTCTGGTGTGCCTGCACTTTTTCTTTGAGCGCAGAATTTATGTTTTTAACATGCATGTATGGACACAGGAGTATACACCCAATCTGCTTTGTCACACCCTTGTGTGCACTCCTGTTGTGTGCCCCAAGTCCAGATAGATTTCATACACATGGCCTGACCGTCTGATTGTTGCTAGTATGCTTCAGAGTATGTTTTCAAAAATAATTTCCTGCCACATTCCTGACTGTATTTGTAGGCTGAGTTTATCCTCTTCCCTGCTGCTCCATGATCTGCCCCTAGGTTACTAACAACCCCAACAGACAGCCTGGCTCATGCGACCTGCTGCTTAGACGCAGATTACCTCCCCACCAGCCATATGGGCTACCAACGTCACAAATTCCTCTCCTTTTGCTTTCTGCTCTCAGTAAAGTTAATGGACAGTTTGCTGGTAAAGAAAACATAAAACAAAACCCCAAACCTGTGACATAATCACCTGGGTTTAACACAACTGGCCCCTCCATCTGCCTTTACGCTGGGATCTGTGCATATAAAGCAGAATCTAGTGCTGTGCACGATGCAGGTTCATCCTGGTGACTTTCCCTTATGGCACAGGTACTTGCTTACAATACAGTGAAATTCGATGTAGGCACTATGCATATATTGCACACACATGGCAATATATGATTGTATGTTCCTAAAAAGATCTCATTGTTTTGGTGGGCTTTAGTTAGTAGTGGCTCTTATAGTCATTTCTTAAATGTTATTACACTGGCAGACCACATTTCAAGGTGATTTCTCCACTTGACTTTGCAAGATACATATTTGGGGGGGAGTGTATGAAAGGCCAGAAACACAGAGATTTTATCAGAAAACTGAACCCTTCAATGCTAAGTGCTGACTTGAGGATGCCCTTTCTAAATATTATTTCCTGCCTGGGTCTTAGATGTAGGGTGCCAGGATGCTCAGGAATTACTGGGTTGAGTCTCAGAAGTGCTCAAGGCCAGCATTAGCAATTGTCAGTGCTGTGCTCTGCCCCAGCCCTGTGCCTGGACCTGTTGTGCCTACAGCTCCTGTCTAGGCTGAGTCGTGACTGGCTCTGCTTGGGCTTCTTGCCAGCTGGGACAGACAAGGACACCCAAAAGAGATGGTAACATTAATGCACTCTGGAAAACATGCTGCCCATCTGAGATGCAAGTGGAACTGCCTTAAGCCACCAGGCAATCACTAGTCATGAAATACCCTTCTGTCACTGAGGCTCTGATATTTAAGGCTTGGGTTACAGGCACGCTGCATCCAGTCACTTGTGAATTACATTTTATATCAGTACTTGGTACCATACTTTTTTCTGCAGTGTGTGTGTTTGTGTGCAGGTAACCTGATCCCTATAAATATGTCAGATTATCATCTTTATAGCTGTTGCTTGGATATTTGGTTTTTGTTAAAAGTTGGATCCTTAATTTAACCCTGCAGATAAGGCTTGCTTTGCATCTTAGATTGCAAGCATTAGCTTATACAGTCTTTCTCTTTCTTTGCTAAAGGACTAAATGGTTATGGAAAGAGGAGGACTTCAGGTAACCCAATGAACAATATGATTGGTGAAACTCTGTCACAGTTCCAGCGGTGCTGCATTTACAAATGTGTAGTTTCCTAAATGCTTCTGGAGGGGCTCATTCTTTGAATGTTTTGGCAAATAAGGAATTTAAAGCTTCAAGAAGGAACAAATGAAAAATACAATATAATATAAAATTTAAGAAGGAAATAGATTTTCTTCAATATTCTGTGACTTAAATAGGAAATATGAATATTTTTAGTCTCTTTGGCTTTTCCATGTGTATCACCATAGAAATTCAAAGATAACTTATTGGATCTGATACAACACCTTACAGGCTCATGCCTCTTCAAAATTAAAAGGTTTGCTAATGATTTTTGGGTTCTCCAAATTTTTTAGTCTTTGGAAAGAAGGAAAAATAAGCCTCCTCAAATTAAAAAGGAACTAAGTATGACCTCTTCAGTGACAGAATGCAAATTGGGATAGAATGAAAGAAAAGAAAGACACTCAAGTAAAGGTAGCTCTTATTTTCCAAATGATTGAGAGGGGCTCATAAAAAGACTTCTATTATTTATTTTTAGAAAAAAAAATTCACTCCAAATATCCCAACTTATGATCGCCTTTTTGCTTTCATACTGAACATCTGTAGAGGCAGGTATCATGTGTGAGAAATACTGAAAAAATTTTGGTAGTTCCACATTAGATGGTACGTTTGACTTGTCTGATGCTTTGGCTCCTGCCTCAAGCTGTAGTTGCTACTTCAGAAACAAGTAACATAAAATTGAAGCCAGAATCCATGCTTTCAAACAAATGGGATTTATAAGTGATTTTTGACAAGTGCTGATTATTCTGAAGGAGTATATGCAATTTTATATGCTGTGTTTTGTAAATGGAATTGCCTTTAATTTATCTGTACAATCAGAGGCAAGTGTTTCTCCTGGTTTTGTTCACGTTGGTAACAGAGAAATGAGATGAAAGGGATGAGCTGGTTTCCATATAGATTCATTGATTGATTCTGCTGGAAGTGTTACCTGAAGAAAGACTGGTAGCGCTATATCCCTTGTTACTGAGATGCTGGGGAGCTAAATATCTGGGAAAACCCATCCTCACTTGCAGGTTCTGTGACCACAGTATGTCATTCTTTGCACTTGGATGGATTTAACTGTGTGACTGACCAGAAGGGTCCTGGCTTTCCTCCCTCTGAGCTTAATGGTGACAATCCCTCATTTTCCTCTCAAAACTAGATTAAAGATTTGTGGTGCTATTTGAAATGGCTGGGACTGTCCTTTGACCTGCCTGCTGTGAGCCAAATGGATCTCACCCCCTTGGATCTGCATGGCTGTTCTGGCTGTCTGAGGACACAGGGCAGAAGCAGGCCTGAGGGCAAGGCAGGCTGGCAAAGAGAAGTTACAAAGGTCTGTCTTTAGTCTTTGGGATTTTGGGATCTTTATTAAATTCTAAAGTTTGAAATACCCCTTCAGCAATGAGGGAGGTCCAAGGTGCCAACCTGTGGTGTGAGTGCAGCCAGAGCAGAGCACCCGGAGCTGGCCCCGAGCAGTAACTTCTTTGGTTATTCCCAAGACGAGCAGTGCATGAGGAGAAGGGGTTGTTGCTGTTTGCTGTGCTCTGCAGGGTTTATGTGCACCCTTAGCTGACTGATGGCAGGGTCAGAGGAGAGACACCATGTACAGTTGTAATGCCTTTTTCTCTCTAATAATACCATTCAGCTTGAGTGCTCTGTCCCATCCTTATGTAATGAAAATTTCTCAGCAGGGTGGTGATTTGTGCTGTGGCCCTATGTTCTTGGGAGGAGGGGCAAAAGGGGAGGAAGAGATTTCTATATCAGCAAATACCTTGGAGGTGGATGCAGGATATTTAGGGAGCACGTGCAAGCCGCCATGTGAGCAACAGGGAACCAAAGTCTTAATGAAAGCCTTTGACAGGAGGGTCGGGCTGGCTGCCGTGGTCCTGGCGCTTAGCTCTGGTGCAGACGCCAGCCAGGCCCTGCTGACATAATCCTCTTAGGGAAAGAAAGAGTGGAAACCGTTTCCATTTGCTCCATGTTCTGTTGGGACGCAGTGTTTGCTGTGTCCAAGTCTTCTTTCTCCCTGTCCTCTGTCTCTGAGGCACAGCAGGACATCTTAGAAAGGGAGAAGCACTACAAGTCATATCCTCCCTCAAATGGACCTGGATGGATTTGGGATGGAGAGCAATAGGAATAGGTCTGCCTCCCATGAACCACTTTGGGCATGGACTGGCATTCTTTGCAGCCTGCATTGCTGCCTCTGTACATCTGGGCTTTATTCCTGCTGTCTTTCTTCTCCAATGCTGGGCCACACTGTTTTCCCTTTATATGGTTGCCTCCTTAAAGATCTCATATAGAGTCACTCTGCTTTGCACAAGCTGTCTTCTAAAATTTTGATTGTGGTTTTCTACCTCTTGAGACGAAACAGATGCTGAGATCAATATTCCAGGATACTTCATTTCTGGTACCAAAATTCTAAATCCAACCACCTGTTCTTTAATGTAGGGAAGAAAGCTCTGATCGAGGTCTGAATTTTGCTAATCACAATCTGAAACAAGTCTTCACTATTTTTAAGAAGGAATTACAAAATCAGATTTGCCACCACAGCTGGAGAGCCTGAGCAGAGCTTCTCTCTGCCCACTATCAAACAGGCCTGGAGTCATGTTTTGTGCCTCAAAACTCTCTCAAAGGAAAGTGTAATAGCCCAAACCCATGGGTAAGGGTTTGCGATCCTCAGTCTAAAAGGACAGGTCTCTGCATGTTCAGAGAAAGAATCAAACTTTCACACACTCTTTTTGCTTCCATTCGTGATTTCTATTTTGTTTTTTTTTTTTTATGTTTTTCCCAGTCTTTGACAATTCTTAGCATTAAATTAAAAGGTTTTTACATACCTAACGTCTGTGGTGCACTGTCCTCTTGCCATTCTGGGAGAAGCTGGTCTTAGTCATGTGGGGTTTGGTCTTCGTACTGGCCAGGTCAGGTAGAGGAGCAGCATGTTTGTTTCAGTATTAAGCTGTCAGCAGTTTATACCAATATATTGTAAGGAAAAAGAGGTTCCTGAGCATTATTAAGTCTTTAGTTTGGGATTAGGACATTTTAAGACAGATTTAATTAAACAGAGCAGGGACACCTTATGAACCTGAAGTTGGGGTTAATTCGCTCCCCTAATGTGCTCTATTTCTTGATTAGACAAAGATGAAACAAATTCCGTGTCCTACCTGGGGAGCCCTGGGTGGGAATATGAAGTTTCATCTCCAGACAGTTCAGTGCCCTGTCAGTGAGGCCATGATTAATAACCATGTCAGGGGACTCTTAGTGCTGGAAAGAAATGCACTGGAGCCACATCTGACAGTGAGCCAGTGCCACACAGGGAGCTTTCATGGACATCGTGGTGCTGGCTGAATGGACCTGATAAAAGAGGCCCTTCAGGGTTGCAGCAAGATGGGGGAAGAGGAAAGTGGGATCCAGAAGTTGTTAGGAGGTCGTGATTAATGGAACCAGAGATAGACAAATTTAAATAAGCACCTTTGTGCTTGGCATCTCTTGGACTGTGATGAGCTCCTTTTCAGTAAAGTGGTGCAATGGGTCAGATGTAATTGGAGCTTACCCCAACTGCCACCACCACGGTAACCAAGCACAAACAAATCCTTTTCAGAGCTGTCTTGAGTTTATGATCGTTTTTCACTAGATGCTTCCCACTTTTGTTTATTTCTGGCCCCCATGTCCCGGTGTTAAAGTGGCACAAGATTTGCAGAGGACAGCACCGTGACAGTCTGTGTTACACCTGCAGAGCTTTTCATTTTTGAACCTATATTCATACAGACGTGGACCTGACATTGGTGAGTTTCATGCTGGATGCATAATAAAAAAAAAATAGGCATGAGTGTATTTTGTTAGGGGAAATGAATGAATGAGATATTTGGGGATATTGCAATGAACTTTGTTTTGTAGAATCAAGTGTTTGCAGAGCTTGAAACCCAAAAGGGACCGCCTTGCCTCTGACACCATATAGCTCTATCAGTTCTCTGAGTTCTCTCTACACTGAGGTTTTGTATGTGGTTAAAACATCCTCTCCCAAAAGGCACCTGCCATGATTTTGAAGTACTAGAGGACAGTGTCACTGTGTGAGGGACTGTGCCATTGTGTGGGAAACAGTTCCAGTGTTTAACTGCTGGTGTTGTTGGAAGTCTTCTCGTTCTTTCCATTGTGGGTAGTAGCTTCCAACTACTGAATGAAAGATCCTGTACGTACCTAGAACTGGAAACATGCTCACATGTGGCTTTTGGTCTCATGGTACTGTTCTCTTTTCTGGACTGAACAGAAAAAAAGATGGTTCTCAGTTCAAATACACCACAAGTGTTGGACAAGACCAGGGAAAATTTGGTTCTCTGTTCTGTAGTTTCATGTCTCTATCAGAAATGTACAGCTATCAGCTCTCTTTAATTAAAAAATAGCTTTAAATGCTTAATTTTTTTGCATGAACTGAAAACAGATGAGCATGCAAACCAAGTTCCTGTATCCTTTGCAGTTACTTTGTCATTTCTTATTCCAAGCATCTCTATAAATTTGATGGGAGTTCCTGCTGTGGCCAATCACAGCTGAACACTGAGTCAAGGATACAAATGAAGTCCAGATTTTTAAAATGTTATTTCAGAAGTCCCGTACAGCTAATGCACTAAAAGCCTACCAGTCATTTTTTTTTTCAGTCAGGCCACTTTATACACACAGTATTTAGGGAAAAATTTAAGTCAGGGAACAGTCAGGATTTGGCCGTGTGTAGTATTCTGAATGCATCTTGGTGCAGACTTGATTTTCTCATTGGGTCTTTTTTTATTGTTTTGCACTGTTTCTGGAATGCCAAACACCGATATTGTAGCACTGTTGACATGCAGATCTGGACTCTGGCCCTGCAGAGAGTTAGGGAAGGGCAATAATGCCACCTTATGTCCTGATTTGTCACTGCCAAGCCAAGTACTTGGTTCAAGTCAAACATGTTCTGAGCAAGGAATGCTGCGTGCTGAGTCCCCCCTGCTTTCTGGAGTTATTTCCATTAGACCAGAAAGAATCTGAGCTGAATCTGAAATGACTGGTGTTTTGGTAGAGAATTGACTCCTACTTCAGAGGAGTTTGGGAGCATGAAAGTGTGGGTGAAAAAAAAGACAATTTAGCCCCAAAGTGCTAACATCAAATCCTGTGAACATAATGCTGCAAGCTTTCAAACCTATAAATATTTACATGAAATGCTTCCTGAGTTATTAATTTGCATTACTAATTTAAAAGATTTTGGAAATAAATGACACTAAAATTGGAACTGACACTAAAATTGGAAACAGACCTTTACAGACAGTAGGCTTCTATTTGCTTTTGACTGTTACATTGTTTTCTACAAAAATTTGAATTTCTTAGAAAATGTAATTATCTGAAACTTAGCAGGAATGTATTTTATAAAAATAGTTCAGGTAGCAGGAGCTAATTGAGCATTCATATTGACGGATTAAAAATTACCATTTAATAAGGTTGTCTGATTATTGGTTTGCAGTCATTTGGAGGGGGAAAAGTGTGATTTAAGAATTAAGGAATACAGTGTTTTCACGTGAGTTTCTAGTTGAGAATGATGTGGAGGGCAATCTGCTCGAAGACCATTACTATTTTTCTCACGTAAAGGAGACATAGTCCTGCCAAGTGAGTGTTGCTGAAGTCATTGGAACTTACTGAAATAAGCAGAAGTTGAATATGATGCTCTCAGAGAATAGGTGGACAGATAAAGCTCCTTCAGGTCTAAGGCAAGACTATTCTTCCCAATAAAGACTTTCTGCCCTTTGGTACAAATGTTTTCTCCATGTTATTAATTTTCTGGTGGGAAGTTGTTATGCTGCTCCAAACACAGGCACACTCAGGGAACAAAGAGATTTAGAACACAATGCAATAAGCCAGTAGAAGTACAAAAAGCCTAATACTTAAGGGTGCCAGAAGGCCATAGCTGCAATTTTGCATGTATGGGGCTTGCAGAAAGTATGAATTAGATAAAATTCTGTAAAAATTTTGAGAGCGGGCATGTGATCACACTGGATCATGGCAGAGGAACTTCTGCAAGGGTTGGTGACCTTCAGAAAGGAAAGATGTTTCCTGTAAGGCAATAAGTTCAGTCTCACCAGGGGACAGGTGTGTGCTTGGTTACCTGCTGCACGTGTTGACACATGTTTAGGAATTTGCCACTGTAGATCTTATTAGAAATAAGTTGACAAACTCACAGCTTTAGTGGTCAAGTGAATGTTCTTGCATGGATCAGCTGAATGCCTTGAATGATTCTCTGGAGTTGAGAATTTATACAGGACCTTTAATTCAGCAGAACTTCAGAGCAACTGAAAAAAGCTGTGGTTCCAGTTCCAGGTGCCTGCTCTTCTTTTTCTCTTCCTGTTTCTGGGGGCTGCATGCCAGATGTCCCACAGCCCATGGGGGAAATATGGTCCTTTTCTGCAGAAATGGGCATGCAGGGAGTATTTCATTCCTCTCAGCCGAAGGAAAAACCCAAAAAAAGCAGCCACAACCCAGGTTTTGATCTTGCTATTACTGCAGCAAGGATTTGTTTTTCTTCATCACAGATTGCATGGTAGGGGGCTGCCGTTGTCTAAGCAACTTCTTTGGGATGGAATCCTTTAGAAAGAAAGGAAAAGAATCCACTCACTCTCCTGTTTTTGTAATCTCATTCCAGGGTTTTGGCATCATCTCCCTGTGTATCTGTTGTGCAGTTTAGAGAACATTTTACTCTGCCTTTGCTATCTTTATGCCCTTCTGGGTTCCTTTGTAGGTAACGCCTCCTCTTTGGATCAAGTTCATTTCATTTGCTTTCCTCCTGAACCCTTATCTTCTTGGTTAAATAGAGTGCTGAAATAGTTGGCAAACTTTGAGCATCTTTAATTATCATTAGCAAATTGTTGAGAACACAGCAGACAATCGACAGTCTGGTCTTCAGAGTGCCATTAAAAGAGATTAGAAAAGACTGTTTGTGTGTGTTGTACAAATTTGTTTGTTTTCTAGCACTGAGAGTATAATGAAAATGTCCCAGCCAGACTTAGCTGTTGCCGTAGTACCAGTCAAAGCCTGGGACATACGAGTGAGGCATCGTTGTTCTGGGTTACCCAGGACCTCTGGGTTACTGAACCTGGCCCTTCTGAGCAGAAGGCTTGCAGGGCAAAATGAAATCCCTGTGCAGACTGAGTGTCCTGCCCCTCCTCAGCCTGCTGAGGAATGTCTGTCTGCATGGCACTTGCAAGTGGATTATGAAGCCATTTGTATATAATGACATCACTTAATTATATAAATCGGTACTGAATGGGGTGAATATCTCAAGTGGATAAATGTATTATGCCCAGAAAAGGTCAATAAAAATGCTTTAGTTAAGAAAAAAACAGAAAACAGAAAAAAATTACAGTCTTTAACATTCTCAAGGGAGGTTTGAGTTGGAGGTAATGAGTGCTCAGCCTGTTATCTGATGTGCGGGAGGCTAGGACTGTTTAAATGTTTATTTTGTCTAATATAAAAATGCATTCTCATTTTACATGTGCAAGAACTCCTCTAAACATTTGGTGTCACTAATGCCTTATGCCTGAGGAGTTTCCCAGGATAAACCTCCCCAGCACCAGTGTGTGTAGAGAGAATGTGGTGAAACAAGGGTCAGAAGGATAAGGCTCTGCTGCTGCCCACAGGGCTCGTGGCTCAGTTTAAATGGCTATAGAAAACTTTCTTGGTTATGTGTGTCCAACAGGAGAGATGCTGGAAACAGCCTTCACACTTTGCAGAAATTCATCTGGCTTTTCCCTTTGCATTTCCAATATGTTTCTCACAATGAATTTGTCACTTCATTTCTGCAGTCACACATGAGTTTGAAATATTGAAGGGAAGCTTAACAAAACGTCTTCTATTTCTCACTTTCATCAAAATTCTGAGTGGTTGTATTTCAAATCAGCGATACTTTCTCTCAGGTTTCCTTGGAAATATGCAAACCTCTAGGAAACACTTACAAATGTGCCAACTTCAAGCTTCTGAAGAAATCTGGTGAGTTTGTTATGATTTCTCACACTGTTTTGCTGACAGATTCACAGTTGTCATGGTCGTGTGGATATCACTGTCCAAGCTCTGCACAGGTGGATTTTGTAGTGTAAGGTGGAATTAGGGGGTGTATGGAGAGGGTTTCCAGCTGCTCTGGCAGAATACGCTCTAGGATTTCTGATGTTGAGTTTTGCTCAGCTGAGCTGCCCAGTATGTGTTACCATGTCTCTTCCTATGAGACAGTTGGATATGCAGGAGAGATGGTTCTGATTTCCCCACCTGTGAAGTGTTAAACATTGTTTTTAACAGAGAAGAGCTGAGAATTTTGCAGGCCCTGCAAACCACTAAGTGATCATGTACATCACTGCCTGGTTTTTCAAATAACTCCTGAAAGACCTTCCATGTTAGAGACTGGAGTCTCCTTGCCAAAAAATTTTGTAGGGGCTAAAGTTTGACTTGTGTTCAAGGGAAGACTGAAGAAGTTCAGAAAGGCAAAATCCAGCCAGGATTACCAACCACTGAAAATGTCCCTCTGACTTGGGGAGTTCCTGGGCTGAAAATAGCTGGAGAGTGGAGGAATTTAAGAGAGGAGTATCACACATCTGTGCGCTTTGTCTAGCTACTGTGACCATTGTTGAGGCTGCTTACTTAGGATGTGTTCACTCTGATTCAATGCAGTAAACATTGTTTTTGTATAAAACTTCTTTCTATCAACATAATTTTCTCCTAACCTTATATTTCAGTCTTAGTGAGTACTGAATTCTCAGATAATTTGGGTATGAATTGAGGTATTTCCATCCAGAGCTGAATGAGCCCTTTGAAGCTGCAGACTACTGGGCATAGAAGGGAATCTAGATTTGTTGCAAAGATTTTACTTCCTTGAAACTTCCTTGTACTACTGCAGAAAATAAAGTTTTTACTTGGTGTCCCATGAATTGTGCCCTGTCCTGTGTGGCTGCTGTGCTTTGGGCTCCAAGGGAAGTCCCTGTGTGAATCCTACAGAAAAAGTTGACAAAGCTGCTGTGTCTGCAGCTCTGTGTGGTAGAAGGGCAGCAGGTAATAAATGTTGAGCATTCTTTTTATCTACTTTCCCAGCCTAACATTAGTTAATCCATTGTTAAACCAGATTTGCATAGGATGTGGGTGTAGCTATTGCAGTGATGGGGATGAGGACACGTTCCCCTGTGCAGGCAGGGACTCCAGCTGAAGATCTGACCAGCTGCTGGTCTGTGTCTGTCCCCTGGGAAGCCACACTGAGAGAGATGGTAGAATGGCTTGATGAGACAATAACAACACAAGTGAAAATATTCTAAGTTTTCAGTCATGCCATGGTTGACTTAGGCAGAGAAACTGTAACTGTCAGTGTAAGCTTCAGAGGTGGGAAGAAGGCTCAACCCAAACAGGTTGAAAAGTGAGTTTTTGTCCCTTCCTGCAGGTCCTTAACCCCGTTGCTGCAGCATGTTTTTGCCTGCACCCTGGTGGGGCAGTGTCTGTTTTCACGTGGCACTGCGCGTGATGCAGTTCTTTGGTTCTTCCTCCTTTTGACCCCCTAATCAATTTTTTCCACTTTCATTTGGGAAGAAACAAAAGGTTTGGTGGGGAGAGAGAAGCAATTTCCTTTTAATTGCTTGTTTGTCCTTGTCTGTTCTCCCATCTTTTCAGATTTCTCGGAGCAGGGTTGGGAGTGTTTTGTCTCTCTTATTTTCTCTGGTACCGATGGAGAAGAATGACATTTTCTGCCTGGATAGAAACCAATCACTTCCCCAGACCCTCTTGAAAAAGCTTAATTTGCTCAACTAGTCAGTATTCCATCTTCGTTAAAAAGTCCCAGACTGGAATTTGGATTTAATCCTTGGACTCACGTTTTTCCTTCTCTCCTTTGCCTTCCACATTCCCACTACTTTCCAAAGTACTTTCCTCATCACATTTTTTGATTGCTGTGCACTCAAGTTACCCTTAGCTCAGGAGGGAAAAGGACAGAAAAATACTCCCGAAACAAAAGCAAATAAAAAAGCCCCTACCAAAGTAAATAAACAAGTAGACAGAGAAAACAGGCTGCTAGTTCATTTTCTTCTGTCTTTCCCTTAACGCATGAGGTAATGCCAATTTATTCAGTGTGTGATGCAACTGCCTGATGCATATTCTGAGAATTCCAGCAGTGGCAAAAACAGTGTACCCAAGTGCAAGTTGGCAGTGAGACCAATTTCTCCAACAAGAGACTATTTAAAGCCACAATGTGATGCATTTTTAACATTTTTATTCAGCACAGGATTTAATTGCTCACTGACAAAACACCTAGACATTTGTGCCTGGGTGTTTGTGACTGGAATTGTTTGCTATCTGTGGATTGTTTCAAAGCTGTTCAGTCGTCAGCTGCGAGACTGATGCAGGAATGAGAATTTGTTCCCTTAGCACTTGCTGCCTGAGATGGATCAGGAGAGGTTTTAACCTCTGATCATGTCTTGCCTCTTCAATTTTTCTCCAGTTATTTTTTCCTAGCAACCTTTACCCTTCTGCCAAGGGTGGGGGTGGATGGCATAGGAAGGTGTCCTTGGCTGCATTAGCTGCACCTGGAAATGAGAACCTGTAGCATGGAGAGGATAAATGTGTTGCTGAAGGATGTGGAGGTATCTGTGGCATGGAATGAGGAGCAGCCACAGCTCCTGACTCGGAGCCACCAGGATGCCTTGGCTGTGCAGGTGAGCTTTGCACTGGCTGGCTTTGCAGCAGCACAGCCCCAGCACAGCTGGCCTGGAAGAGCTCTACAGCTCTCCCTCAGGCTGAGCCCCTATGGATTATGCTGTTAACACAGCCACTGCAGGCATTTGACCACAGCTCCTCTATATCCATACACCTTGGTTTTCCAAGCTTTGAAGGAGTGTCACTGCATACCAGAAATGTGTTACATACATTCCCCATCAATGGCAAGCTGTGATCCTCAATCATCTGTGCATTTCTGTCCTTAATGTTCACCTGGCTTTTGAGGTTGGCTTAACCTTACCAATTAAGACCCACTAGCTCTTAAAAAATGTGTTGCAGCAAAGTCAACTTGTTGTTACATGGGACTTACAGGATTCACAAACTCAGCTGAGTCGTGGCCTTGTCTGCTGTATGTTTTGACATCCTTGGACAAAGGACTTTGTGTAAGTCAGTGAAGGATGGTGGAGTTGCACACACTGCCCAGCAGCTTTATTTTAGTAGAGCTATCCAGGCAGCTGAACCCTAGCAGTATCTTTTCAGAGATGTCAGCAGTGAGCTGGTATTTTCTGAAACTAAAGCTCCAGAGTAAACCATTTGTTTACCCCTGTGGGTTGTGGGAATCACTGTGTTTTCCGCAGCCTTGGTTTCCCCACCTGCTGAGAGGCAGCAGCAATGGTTGTCCTCCTTTGTGAAACACTCAAAGGCTGCTGATCCTGGGCTCCCTGCAGGCACTGCCAGCTCCTAGGAGGTTGCTGCAGGTACTGATTATCTTAACATATGGGAGACAGGAGGAGAGCCCCAGTAATTCCAGAAACTCCCACTCCCTGTAGTCTCCCTCCCATCACAGCACAACTTTGAGTACTCTTTGCTTAAGTATTAATTAATAAATGAGCCAATGAAGAACCACGTAAATGATTGGTTTGATTGGATTGTCCATTCCCTTGGACCTCCTTGGCTTCTTTATTCTTCTTCTTTTTTTTTTTTTTTTTTTTTTTTATCTTTTAAATCAAGGCAATTTATGCTAATGTGCTAAATGTGGTGACTGTGTTGACATTGCACAATATAGAAGCACCAGCTCCTGAGTTGGATCCCTTTGCTGCATGTGCATAGGAAGTCACTGCATAAACACACTGCTGGGACATTGCCCTTGATGCCATCTCGTTGCATGGCAGGAGTCCAGGCCAGCACCCAGGAGCGAGTCAATGTATGAGATCAGTTTAATCCTCTCTCAGAATCCTGTGATGGGGAGGGGAAGGACAATGACCCAGAGCCAGCGTTTATTTTGTCCACAAGTTCAGCTTGAATAGGGAGGAGAAGGTGGCAATGGTGAGGAAAGGAGAGGAAAAAAACCTTCCTGGAGTTCATTGGGTCTGGAGTGGTGCCAAGCCTGGGGGGGTGACTCACGAATGGGGAGTGAAGAAAAGGAGAGAAAGAAGAGTGGAATGATGATTAGAAATCACAAATGAAAGAATCTTGAAGAGGGGGGTGAAGAAAAAAAAAACAACAAAAAAACTTCTCTGCTTCTCTGAATATGTGTAGGGAGGAAAAAAATTCCTTGCTTTTTCTAAGAGTCCTATTCATTAGTAAATGCGCTTGTCCTGCTGCCAAGGGACAAGGAGCACCCTGAACAACCTCCTTGGGAGACACCTACTGGTTCAGCCTTGGTCCGAGAAAAATACTGTGTCTGCTGAAGTTTTTCTTGTGTTCATGTGTCTTACAGGGCTCTTTGGTCTCTATTTCCTACTCCATGCATACCTCATGCAACTACATGCAACCTCACCATGCATACATCTCTAGGCACCCCAGAGATCACTAAGGACAGCCCCTGCAATCTGCTTTGCAGTGTGGAATCACAGGGAATGCTTTTTACTGCCTCACGTCTGTGTATCGCTGCCAATGTGGAGCTATTCCACACAGACAAGGCCCCCTGTGTGAAATCGCCAAAATGTAGCATCGAAATGGAGGTGGAACTTCACAGCCTGGATGTCTGGGTGGTTTGAATAACCCACAAGCCCGTGGTGTGTACCTGGACACACTCAGCTGACTTGCCCGGTGTCACCGGGGACAGGCTGGGCTGGTGCCCCACAGCTCTGCCTGATAGCAGGTCAGGTCACCTGAGCCCAGCTCTTCCTTCTTCTGCAGACACCCTGAAAGTGAGCAAGAATCGAGGAAAGAGGCAGAGGTGCCCCTGGGAGGAAGCAGTAGGGTGTGGGGGGTATCCACAGCAGATTTTGGAGGCAGTTTAAGTGGCTGCTTTACAAGGGGACTGCTTGTGGCTCTGCCTCTGCCACAGGAGCCTGTGTAAGGACCAGGAGACATCTGCTCCAGTCTTGCCTTTCTTATGGAGTTATCTGATATGCATTTTACTCATATTTCTGTTTTGCAGGACAGCTGAGGTGTGTTCTGTGCACAAGTCCCCATGTACACCATGTGTAATCTTCTGATATTAACAGCACTTTATTTTTCCTCTTTTACGTATCCTTCCAGCTGTTACTAGTCCTTTTAAAATAAGAGCATCATGTATATCCTGCTCCCTCCTTCATGCAAAAAGCAGCTTTTAGATGGAACTGCTGTCCCTGGCAGGCCTCGGTGCAGAGCCCCAGCTGGGCAAGACTCTCAGTTCCCCTTTGCCGAGCACATTTTGAGTCCCATCTGTCCCCGCCGTGGCTGGCCCAGGAAGGGGTTCTGTCCCCGGTTCTCACTACTGGTGAACCTGCTCTGCCGTGTCTAAAGTCAGATGCTGTTTTTTGTTTCCAAACGCTCCCAGGCCAGCTCCATCCTCCCCTTTATGCTGTGTTACACACCCCTCGGACACCTCTGCCCGTCACCTCCTCCCAGGGACTCAGCGGGCAGGTCTCGGCATCAGTAGCCAGCTCCCATCCGCCTCTCGTCCTAGTTGAATCTTGCCTTCCGGTTAGGATTTCAGCAGGAAAACTGGCACTTGGCAGTGTTAGGAAAATTCCACTCAGCACCCTCCAGCGGCAGCTCTGACCCTGGGTTCTCGTTTCTCAGGCAGCGAACCCCCCCAGCCGCGATGCAGAGCAGCAGCTGCTCTTTGCATTCTCCGGCGGTGTGAAAGGGGCTCGGGCAGCCCGTCTGTGCCGGTGGAACACGAGCCTCAGCGCTGCTCCGTGCTGTCTCCAGAGGCCGAGCATCCCTGGGGAATGCTGCCGGCGGTCCCGTGTCCCCGGTCCGTGCGCGGACAGCCCCACCTCGCGGCACGGCCGGGGCTGGAGGGGAGCGGAGACAGGAGAGGAGCGGGGCCGCCGCCTCCCCGCGGCATTCCCGGGGGCCCGCGGCTGCCAGAGGGACAGCGTTTTGTCCCACGGGGGCTCGGCAGGGAATGGTCCAGCCTGGCAGTCCTGGGGAAAGAACTCCCTCCTCCAGAGAGCAGATCCGGGAGGACGGAGTCCTTTTCATGGTGCCTGAACTCTCCCCTGGCTTTATCCCCTTTCCCCCAGTAAGACACATCCCATTTTCTCTAAAAACATTGTGAGTAAAGATAGAAACTAATAGGAAATGTATTATCTAGAAAGACTACTGGATAAAGGTAAAATGCATCCTAGCCCCTGGTGTGGAACCCCAGGGTAGTGCAGACCTCTGTATGTGTGTGTATGATTATTAATTTTCTTTAAACCAGATGTGACATTTGGATCTGAAGTCAATCCGGATCTGAATTTCCTCACAGATCAAATTTCTTTTGTTCTGGGATCCCATTTTAATTTGTGGACAGCTGGAGAGGTAGAAACACATGTTTCCTGGAAGCAGCCGGTGTGATGCTGGATCATTAGGTATCAACAGAAGTGACTGAAATGCCACATGTGAGTGCTGAGCAGATACAGTAACAGTTGTGGAAAACCTATACTTTATTATGAGTGCCACAAAGAGCGATTGTTTAATCCAGTAAGGCAGAATAAGCATATTTGAAAACTGGAAGTGTAATTGATGTTGTCCCTCTTCCTGCTGTTCTCACCTCAGTGTGCCATCAGTCAAGCATGCTGCAAGCATTAATTTTTGCCTGTTCTTTTAAATTACTTTTGACTACTTTTTAACTCATTGCCTGGGCTCTCTGAGGGTGTCAGAGCTGTGGGATAAAGTTTAGTGGGAAAGCTGTCTGATGCAAGAAAGAAGACTCCCCTGCTCTTCTCAGCCCCTGCCCCTCGCCCTTGCTGCATTCCTTCTGGTGCCCACTCTTCACTGGCAGCAGAGTCCCGTGTATTTCCAGCTAAGGGGAATGAGGGCTGCAGGAGCCATGTAATCCCAAAGAGGCTGTAGAGACTTTGCTGCCAGCAAACAAGTTCAGGTGCCCTTGCCCATCAGAAGTCAAAGGAGAGCCGCTGGGTCACCATCCCCTGGCTGATGGGACCATGTGCAGTAACACTTAACTGCAGCTCATCCCAGGGTGACAACGCAGGGCTCAGTTATCCTGGGTTTTCAATTGCTTCACAGGAAGCTATCAGGAAAGAAAGATTCCTGGAGCAGCCCCTCAAGTCTAGAGTTGAATTCCTCTGTATATTTTTCTAAAGTGATCTCAGATTATAACTCTTACAAGTGGAAATCCAGAGGGTGAAATTTGCTGTGCAGTATAGAGTATGTGAAAGGGGTGAAGAGAGATTCCATTTGCCTTACACTGCTCTGCTGCGTGCTGAGAGCTGCCTGAGGTAAACACAGGTTTGAATTGTGCAAGATGTCATTGGTACTCAAACGTGAATCACTGTTCTTGTAACTTTCTTGGGTAGGAAACACATATTCAGGGATCCTTTTGCTTTACATTTACATAACTGCAAGACTGACTAATGTTAAAATATGGATCAGATTTTATCAGAGTTTTACAACCCTTCCCAAATTATGTGCTTGGCTTGCCCTCATTTAGCATCCATATAATTGCTAAAGCAAAATTCCAGTCCATGAGGAATTGCAGGAAGTGTAAAGCTGCAGGTTGGTTTTGGGGACCATTTTCTGAAGCAGCCTTTATAGTCAGTGCAAATTCTGCACAAAACCCAGGCTGTAATTTAGTTCAAACACTTATTTTATCTACAAGAAGATATAAAATCAATCATGATAAGCCAGCTCACTTGAGGGAAACTGAGGCAGGAGCATACATCCATTGTGTGTTAAGGCAGACCAACAGACCTGTGGGAAGGACACTGTGGCTTTAATACTGCAAGCAACATTTTGCATTATTTAACTTATAAATACATATAACTGGGGACTGGCTAAATATCCGCCCCTGTTTTCCTGCTGCCTTGTTAGACAGTCTGCTCCAGAGTGGGATTGTAGCTACAGCTGTGAGTAACTTGGCCTTTTCTCTGCATGGCAATAGTCTACTGTAATGTGTGTCACCTCTCTCAGATTCAGTGACACAAAGCATAGTGCTTTCTTTCTTGCCATGCTAGGCACCTGCAGACCTTCTAATCTGTCACGGTAGTAAAGACTTTGCCTCCATCCAGCTCCAGTGGATGATGGGGTTTGAGGGCTGGGACTGGCTGCAGATGCTCTACAGCATGTTTAGTGATGAATGTGTAACACTATAGTGTTGCAATCAGTGACTTCTATTGCTCAAATTATAGTCAGGTTGTTACAGTGATTTGCTCTAAACCTGATCAAGTATTGTAAATGAAAATGCAGCTCATTTATTGAGGAAATTCTTTGACTGAAGTTCTTTTGAGTTCATAAAACACAGAGAATTGTGGTTTTAGGGTTTTGGTATTATTTTAAGTGTGTTTGATGGTTGTTTTTTGTTCAGTTGGGTTTTTTGAAACAGAGGCTTTCCTACGTGCTTAGCAAAAATCTGATGCTCATTCTATGTTTATTTATTAAGCTACTTTTGGTGTGATTTCTCTTACAGCTGGCATTGGACTTTGTTCAGCTCCAGAGGATGCTGCTGCTGTGGGGATGGCAGCAGTGCATTTTTGTGTGTGTATGTGTACACGTGTTTGCTAGGTTCTGTCCCCTCTGATGCAGCGTCACACATACAGCAAAAGGTTGTGTCACACTGGTGGGACAGTGAAGTGTCTGTTGTAGATCACAGGGGAGATCCACCTGTGGGGTTTTGAAGATTTCCTCATGTGTCAGAAACTCTTGTGGGTGAATCCTGGCCCAGGCGAACAATAGTGGGAGTTTTGCCATTGACGTCAGCAAAGCAGCGATTCCACCCAAGGCCCCTAACGAGATGTGATGGACACAAACCAGGACTCTCAAACAAGCTGTTCTGTATCCCATTACTCACCTCCCACGCCAGCCCTTCTCCCTGCACAGCCCGTGGCACAAATTCTGCAGCCTGTGTGTGCACAGAACATCCTCGCTGGAAACTGGAGATAATGGCAACACCTTGGCTCAGTGACATCCCTCCATGTGCTGGCTCTCTGCTTGCTCAGGCTTCTGTATCCTACAGAACCCTCTGTACCCTCTGTGGTTTTCCTGGTGCTCCTCTCGGGAAGCCCAGCTGCTGGCTCAGGTTGAGGCAGTCTTTATATTCCTTCTTCTCTCACTACAGCTGCTTAGATAACCAGCACAGCTCTGCATCTTCCTCGCTGAAAACCACAAGCCTTTATTTGAAAAGCAGGTCACTGAGAAGTGTTTATAAGGGCTCAGATTGATTCTGAGAGGTTATAAAGCCCTTCCTAAAGCTCATTAAAAACCTGCTGCACAAAGGGAGTTGCAGCTCTTTGAGGCATCATCTCAGAACTGTCACAGGCAGCTTAATGTGAACTGTCATGTATTATTTGGGCTCATAAGTGATGGGGGAAGAGATCTGGAAATGGGGAAGGATGTTCAGCTGAGGGGAACCATATCCTGGGCTTTTGGCAGTTAAGGGTATTAAGTATAAGTCATTTGAGGGGTGTTGGCCTGGGTGACCCTATAGGATACTGAAGAATAGCAGCATCTTGGTAATTTAAGAGTTTCAGTATCAATACTTGGGAAGTGATCAGAAATAAGCTGATGTAATTCCAGGAACCTTCCACTGGCTGCAGAAGAGCAGCATTCTTAAAAACTGGAAAGCACCTAGAATTAATTAATTATGGGAAGACTTCCAGCCTGTGTTGAATCTGCACACATAAGCAAACACATATATTGTAGCAAATTCATTTTTCTGTTCTGTTTTCAGGTTTATGTGATTGATTTCAAATTTATTAGGGGTTGAAAAGCTGTTACTGGACAAAAAAAAAAAAGATTTCTTTGGTGCAGACGAATGACTGTCAGTTTGATTTAAAGTCTGTTGTGAGTGTTTGCTCCTTACAGCTCCCATACAGGCAGGCAAACATAGAATTATGTGGTAAATATGCTAAATGTTTATTAGTTTTTCAGGGCTAACCACAAAGTGGAAATTAAAACCAGAAGTGGAATAAACTCTCGTTCTTGAGGCTTTCCCCTGACTAATGGAAGGAAATGTCTCTGGGCTGGTTGGTGATTCACTGTCCGCAGCGGGGGCCCCTGTCCCAGCCTGGGAGTCGGAATTACCTCTTGGGCTGATCAGATCTGGCACTTCCTGCTTTCCTTACCACAGAGTGCCAACACAAAGTCGTTGTTTGCCCTTGTGCTCTGAGCTCTGCTTGCAACTCCTTCCCCAGCACATGGAGATAGCAGGAATGTCCTTCAGAGCCCCCAGATCACCGCCCTGTGCCACCTTGCAGGGACAGCCCTGCCTCAGCTTCCTCCCAGTGCTGCCACTCAGGCTGCAGAAGGCACCTTTGCTTCTGCAAAGCTGCAACACCTAAACCTTCAATGGGATGGGCAGAGTCAAATGCAGGCTCTTCAGCTGCAGAAAGTGTCTGGATAGCTTGGACATTTCTCTTTGCTGCTGTGGGATCTCTGATGTGCAGCTGCTTGCTGGGTGCCCTCTGGCAGAGGGATGTGGTGCGTGTGCAGACAGGCACAGACACTGCTACTCTGCATCTGTAGTGCTTTGTGCTGCATGAAAAAGCCTTGTCCTCCTCAAGAGGAAGAAGTTTCAGATTTCATTTCATGAAGTCAGAAAAATGCATGCCAAAAGGATCAAGAACCTAATGGAAGAATCAGTCTTGGAGACTGTTTATGTGGAAAGGGTTACTGTCACTCCAGAGGGTTGGTATGGCTTTGCTTAGATCTGGTGGTGCTTGAGAGTGATGGAGCCCTTCACCAGAGCAGCAAAATTAAGGCATTGAATTTAGATTTCTCCCTTTGCTCCCTTTGAATATTCTTGCTAGTGAAAGGCAGAGGAAAGAAACTCTTTCAGGGGAGAGCAGCAAGCTGAGAATTTGCCGTTTGCCATCATCAGCTCTGAGAGGCATTTGACCAAAGTGAAGGAAGACTGGCACTGGCAGATGTCAGCTTTGCACTGGAGAGAGCAGAGTTAACTACAGGGACAGAGCCAGCCTTGCAAAGATCTCATCTATGCTGCCATGTACACCAAATAACCTGAAAGAGTGGCGTTTGTCTTCGTAACAGTGACTTACAGGGCCACATAACACTTCTCCAAACCTTTGGCTAACTCATCTTTAAACTGATGCTGTCAATATGAAAAATGATTATATATATATTAGTTTGGAGAGACATATCTATATAAATGTTCCTAATCTGTTGATTTTTTTTTTTTTTTGACTTGTCAGGTTCCCTTCAGTCTACAAAGCTTTTTAATGACAGCAGCATTGAAAGGAAAATGACAATTCTGTTTCTATTTAAATTAATGTTAGACCAGAGGTATGTTTGGGGGCATTTTCTCCCAACCTGCACATTTTCAGCTTTCCACATGGTAAGAGATCTTCTCAACTGAACCACAGCATTTCTTCTTATGTTTTAGCACCTGGTAAGGTGACCATTACCATGCCTCTCTGATATGTTTTATTCTAAATTACTGGGCAGTCATTGCTGAGTTTGTAGCATCATTTTGTCTGGAATATAAAGGAGCTGTTGTGTGGGACTATCTTAGTCATTGGGGGTTTTTTGCCCCTTGATAAATTGAATTACTCAATTTGACTTAATTTGATTCTTGCTTCACAAGTTTACATTTTAAAAGACGACAAACCAGAAAGGAATTAAAAATAAATGGAAGCAGAAACTCTGTTAACTCTTCCTGAGATGTTTAAAGGTAGTTCTTAGCCTTTTTCCCCTTCATAAGTAGGGATGTTTTTTGCTATTAACTACGCTTGCACAGCGCCTGGTGCAGGTTGCATCTACCAGCCCTTTGCATTTGCTTGTCACAAGACAGCTGAGGCACTGGAACCCTTTGTTGCTTCTTTTGCAAGTGACAGTGAGCTGTGCTCTAATTGTGATACTGTGATGGAAGGTAAAATGTGTCCGTGTGTCCAGTCAGCACAGAATTGCTGCTCTGTCTCCTGGGCTCTGCCAGTGATTTGCTCTGGCAGCACTTGCAGCAGGGTCCTTACCCCTGGATTTCACAGGGAATTACTACCTGGAAGAGAACAGCCCAGCAGCATGGAGGGAGTCTTGCTGGAAGTCCAGAATGAAAGCCTGTCCTGGCTTTCTTCCCCTGAAGGTGATTACAAGACATTATTTACCAGGCACTCCCCATTCCCAGCACAGGCATTTCTGCAGAAAACAGGACCTGCCCTGGAGTTATTCCCCTGATGTGTGACTGTCACCACAGTATTCATCTATAATTTTTTTTTCTTGGCTACTTTGTTTAAAGAATCACAACATTTAAATTAAAAAGGACTTTCATATCTTAGAAGCATTGCTTTAGTCTGTTTTCTTACTGAACTGCCACATCTGAGGCAAAAACTATCAGGTAAAAGATATTTTTAAGAAAACAAACAAACGAAAAAGCAAGGCAGAGCTTTGACATATTTAAAGCAACCACAAGCAACAGTTTCTTTGGCACCAATTCAGGAAATTGTTGTGACATGACTTACAGTGAAAAAATCCAGGTCAAGAGAGAGGGTGATGAGATAAATGTATGCTTATGATGGAAACAGATCTTGTTAACAGCGTGTGGCATTTATGTTCCCCTTGGATCACTGGTTTAGGATCAGGAGCTCTCCAGTGGGAAACACAACTGCAGTTTTTCAATGAACACCTGACAACACTTAGTTTGGATGACTCTTTTTCTGGCTCTACTGCAGGCTGTGTTTTATTTTGGGCATCTTACTTGGTTTCTCAGTGGTCCTTTTCCCATAAAGCAGGGATCTCTGTCCTCTTTTATGAGCCTCTGGAAGGATCTGGTGAGGTTGGAGTGGATTCACCAGAGTGAAACTGCAACACGCATGTGTGGATCACTGTCTTGTGTCTAAGTGCAATTCCCAGCAAAGGTTTCTTATGGAAAGGCAACAAAGCTCAAGTACGGCTTGGCCAAGAGGGGTCTGGGATCTGCAGCACTGAAAGTATCTGGATCAGGTTGACCTCCTAGGATTCCTCCTGGCCCTTGTTTAATCTTGGATTCTGTGAAACTGAGACAAATAGTGATAAGCACAATGATGCCCTTGGTTTCCTTACCATTAACCATGGAACAGTTCACAAATGGCTTGTCTTGAAATCCTGGGCTTTCTTCTTGTAAACTGAACCCATTACAGGTTATTTATCATCATTAGGTTTTTTATGTGTATTTGAGACTTCTTTTAGTTGCTAGGTAAATCCACAGATTAAAGAACTTCATAGTGGTGCAAACTTCTTCATAACCTGATACTGTTCATATCTTCAAGGTAATGCCTACCTTTAATAACAGTAATGTCTGAAATCATGAAAATGCAAAAAGATATTTTAGCCATTACAGAAGAAAATATTGATGAAAAGTTCATGAATCGCAAGGCTTTCATTCAAGTTTTGGATAAAGATTCATCTTCATGCTGTTTGTAGTTGTATGTATCCCCACCCTGACTGTGACAAGAAAATCAGACAGTCTTAGTGGAGAATTTTAGGTAGACCAAATTAAGTATTGTTGTAGTATCTGATTGATCCAGAAAATAATTCCTTTTGGCCTCATCACTAGATGGGCATAATATGAGAAAGTTGTATTGTCACTTTGGTTCTGACCATGGACACTCTTGTTCTTACTGTATTTTTTTATTGTGATCACATCTTTTATCTCCAAGAATTAGATTATAGTTTCTGCTCTGCAGCTGTTTTGAGGTGCTTAATGGAGTGCGTAATAATTTCATATTTTCTGCATCAGTGTTCCTATCTCAAGACATTCAATTACCCTTCTGTCCTGGCATTACACTCTAAAGCTGTATCTGTCTTGATGCAAACTCTGGTAATGTGGATGAGGTTTCTACCACACAATCCATGGAATTAAATAAATATGCCTTAAAAAAAAATTAAAATTTGATTAGGAGCAATTTCTGAAAGTACTATCAGTATTGTCCTGTGTTTAGTTGTGTAAGTGTCAGGGCTGTTCTTGTTCCTTTCAGCTTTGGTACAATCAGTTCCTGTACATTATCCAACAAATTTTAGGGGATTATAGGAAGTTTCAGTATCAATAGACAACATCTGGCTTTCTGACATTCACGTCTGCATGAAGTAGGATCTGTTCTGCAATTCAGGAGCACCATTATAATATTTATTTCACTATTTCACAAAAATATGTCTGTTCATCCTCAGTAATTCTGCAGGGATATGCAGTGTGTTCATTGTGTTTTTCAAGTTGCTGTGGTTACAAGGAGATACTCCACTTATTATTTTCCATGTGCCAGATCTGTGCCCTGGCTATTGGCCCAATTCTATGAGGTATTTAATACCTCCTGAAAGTGTCAGAGTGCTGTCAACTCATACATAAACCAAAAGTTACTGAGGGCATTTAGTCAGCCTTGCTGTTTGTGTGTCTGCTGCCAAACATGGAAGATTACCAGTTTGATGCTCCTCTTTGCCTGCAAGTGATGCAAGTGTCAGCCTGAGCAGGAACATGTGGGGGAAGTCAAGTGGATTGACCTCTCTAACAAGAGAAAGAGAGGGAAATCAGCTTACACCTTTAATATCTAGCAGTTCTTTGTTTCTCCGGGCTTTGTCCCATAATCTGTACCTGGATTTCTTTGGTAGAATACCTGAAAGGGTAAATTGTGTAGGAGTTCTACAGTTAGAGCACATTTGAAATCCAGAGGTAAGCTTCTCTGAGTGTGGTCTCTTTTCCTTTGGTTCTAGTACCTGTGCAGAACAGCTTCATGCTGCAAGGTAGAATAATGATTCTCAGTTGTATACAACTCTACTATATTTCCCTTTCAGGAGATTGCATGAGTTCTTTGATAACATGACAAATCCTATAATGGGGAAGTCTTGTCTTGCACAGAATGCCACACTGAGGTCCCATCAAGTCCTATACCCCACAGCCTGCAATACATTTCTTTCTGAAGTCCAAGAAACCCTGCAGTGGACTAATGGAACTAGTTATGTACAGCTGAAAACGTATTTTTGGTAAGATGTTAATTTCTAAAAGTACCCTTTCCAAGCTTTGTTATTGCAAATCTGCTATTAATCTTCATCAGTACAGATTCAGCGCTTTTGGGAGCTGTTTCAATGAATGATACTTTTAAAACTCCTATGGTGGAGCAATTAGAGAAGCACTGGTTTTCTGATAAAAGGATACATCTGAATGCTATTTTTCATTATCAGGGGATGAAGGGGAACCTGGGCTTGGTATTTGAGATTCTGGGAAACAGAGAAGCTTTTCATTCTGTTGTGCTTTGGGCTTCTTTTGTAACTATTGGGAAACCACTTGAATTTGGATAAATGCTCACATTGCTGTGACTTGACAAATTATTGCAGATCATTTAGTCATGATCACTGTCTCGATGCAGGTGCTCAGCTCCCCCTTCATGTAAGGTCTTGTTGCTTAGTGAAGCTTCCTTTATTGCATGCTAAGCTGGGTCTGACTACTCTGCACTTGCAGAGAGGTGAGAGCCTTCACTGGGGTGGTTTCCACAGACTGGGTGGTGCATGGTGTGTTACACTGGCCACTCTGTGTAAAAAGTGACATAAATTCACATTTGCCTCACGCTGGGGCTGGAGCCAGATGCAGGAGGGGCAACCTGAACATAAACCAAGGGTCTGCCCTGCATGGCTGGTGTTTCTCTGTGTGAATCACTTGAACTTGGCATCCAGAGTGAGTTGTAGCTGTGTGGGTGATCACAGAGCTTGGCCTTCAGTGTGAATCCAGCTCTGAATTGGGAAAGGTCACATATCCCCAGCAAGGAGGTTAACTGTGAGGAAAAGTGCAGAAAATATCAAGCTCAGAAAACTGCTACTTGTACTTTAATATTGCCATGAAGAATTCATCCCTTACCCATTGTTGGCTCACAGGGTAAGAAGCAGGCCAGAGTAATTTCCAGGGGAATTTGAATCAAAAGTAAAGAGTTCTGGTTTGGTTGATTTGTTGGGGTTTTTTTGTCCTCTCAGATTTTACAAAACTAAACCCCTGCTTTTCCACGGACAATAACCAACACCAAGGACTGGCACACAATGATCATTTTATTCAGAAATTAAGGTGAGTGCTTTAAAAAGAAAATACCAGCTGCTCTGGAAGGGTAGAGCAGAGCCTGGATTTAAGATAGAATTGGCTGTATTTTTATCTGGTCCAATGTGTTTTATTGTCAGGCTCACTTGGAGGAAGCATTGAGTAGGGACACAGAAGTCCTGAACTGTAAGATTGGTGGCTGTTCCAGATTAGGTAGATGATCTTAGAGGAGTCACATCCCATCCCTTTGTCTCCATTTCTGTTAGGTAATTACATCTCACTGCTGTAAAGTGCAGTGAGACCTTCCAGCAAGAGGTGTTATGATTACCTTTTTAACAAACATACCATGTGCTGTGTTTAGCATCACAGGTGCTGCAGCCCCAAAGGCCTGGAGCTCTTCATGGACAGGACACAAAAATTATCCAGTCACAGCTATCATTGCTTACCTTCCAGTTCAACCTGATTTCCTGGGTATTTGGGGAAGAATGGGCTGGGCTTTAAGTGATACACAAGTAGCTGAGATCATGTCTGGGGAAGGCACATGTTGAATAAAGATCACCAGTGTCACGTTTGGTTTCCGTAGTGATTCTACAAATAGCAAAAGCAAGCCAAAGAAGATTGCATGAGAGCATTAAAACTGCTTCTCTCCAGTCCTGAGAATGTGAATTTGTCCAGTTTGGAATGCAGGTGTAGCTTCAGGATAGCATTAAATATGACCGTGGCAGGAGAGCAGCACAGATGGTCCAGCTGCTGCTGAGTCCCCTGAGCCTGGAGCCTCTTGCTCTGGATGTACTCCTGTCTCCTTGAGATTCTGAGAGGCACAGAGGAGTTTATTGTGATACTTGTTCTCTACAATCCCATCCTGTAAGAGAAATGGAAAAATAACACTCTTGAGAGTCTACAGTCTGGTAGGGCGTAGATAAAGTAAGGTGAAATTAGAAATATGCAGGAATGAAAGCACGGATAGATGGCATTGGCCTGTGTCTTCAAGAGATTACAATACCATGATATCAGCAATTGTTGTTTCAGTACAATTTCTATCAATTTTTAAATTTTTGTTGTAAACCCTGTTCAAAGTTGCCGCTATTTACTTGAGAAAGTAAGACAATTTCTGTGAACATGTGCTTTGATTGGTTTGCACTCGAAGCAAACCAATCAGGAGACTTTATCAAGAGACTTTATTTCTAGTATAGCAACTTACAGATGGGAGGAATGACATGGAATTGACAAAAATGGCAAGACAGTGATTTCAGATAATGCCAAGGCTGGTAAGTTTTCAGCTGCATTTCTGTCCATTTCAAGGTGATTAGCCAGAAATAGAAAAAGCAAGTGAGAGAGACCTTAGCCACATAGGGAACTGGGGACAAAACAGATCATTCCTATAAAAAATTCTTATTAAAACACCCCCAGTGTTGGAGGATGCTGCCAAGGAGTTGATTGGGCTAGTGTGTACCATGCTGAGTACCAAGTTAGAGACCTGAGCTAGCTCTGAACAGACTGTTGCACCAGTGTCACACAGCACATTGTATATCAGAGCACGGGGCTCTGCCACGTTAGCCTGGCCTGGCAGCAAATGGCTTCTCCGTGTTTTTCAGCAGGACTGATTCACTGATGTGTTATTCACATTCATCTGCTGTGGGACTGTGTCAGCCCCACATGGAAGTTCCCTCAGCATGAGCATTTTTCTCTCTGGTGTGGACGAGTGGTGGTTGGGAGAGTTTGGCCAGCAGAGATGAGTGTGGGCAGTGACAGGAACTGGGCTTGTTTGGGTGAAAGTCAACAGCACGTGGTGAGCTGAACTCTGTGGAGTTAAGTGGTAAAACTGTGAGGTCCTCAAGAACAAATTCTGTGCCCAGAGCCCAGAACTGGGCAAGGTCCATGATCAGACTGGGGAATGCTCAGTTAGGCCAGATGGGAATGAGACTGATTGCGCCCCAATTTATAACAGCACAGAGCAGCACTGGGCAGCACCACCTGTGACCCAAACTGATCTGTCATTCACATCACACCATCTTTGTGTTCTCGTGTTCCTTGTAGCTCCTCCTGCTCTCTTCTTGGTGGACGTATTAATCATCTCTTTGCTGTGAGACTAATGAACCTATTACCAGAAATTCTGATGATGATTTGGGAAAATCGATGAAATAAAGAAAGGCTGTTAGCACACTACCTTGGAAGGTCACTGCTAACATAAGGAGTTATTTTTCTCTTGCCAATGGTATGGCTGGAAGCTGTTAATGTCATGCAGCACTGTGCTGCATGAAATGAGTGATGTGGAACTTGCCAAGTTTTATTCCAAGGACTGGTGTCTGTATCAGAAACCTTGCCACTCCAGTGAACTTATGGGAAGGAGTGGAAAAGGATGGGAAAAGAATTTTTATACAATATTTATGCGTGGTTGGTGTTTTAGCAAATTCTCTGGCTTTTTATGTGAACTGAAACACCAGTGGCGCAGCCTTGGGTGTTCAAACTTTGGCTGCTCTCTGCAAGTGTAAGTACAATCCAGGTATATTAGGCAGGTGACCTGTGAAGATGGGGATGTTTTCATGCTGCTGTACAAGGAACTGGTGAAATATCTGGAAATGGAGCTGCAGTGCACAGTAGCAAGGCTCTGGAAACTATTTGAGTGCAGGCTGGCAGTGTTTGGGCAGTTCTGTCGGTCTAAGCAAGCAACTTGGACTGTAAGGGCAAGCAGCCTCCCATGTTTTTTGTCACAAAGTGCCTGGGAAACTCTTACCAGAGCAGTGAGTGCTGCCCCGCATCCCTGCCTCACCCGCGGGGCCTTTGAAGCTGCCCCAGCCCATTTGGCAGGAGAACCAGGAGATACTGCAGGAATGCCCAGGGGCTGTCCTGCCAGCCTGGGGAAACAAGGGACAGGAGAGCCACCCAGATCAGAGCTGGACTGAGCTGCTGAGTTCTCTAAGGCTACAGTTGCAGGACAACTTCCCTGGAACCTCAGCATCAGATTTGGATAGTCTGCTGGGCTTCCTGTACACCTGTGTATTCTCACTGAGCATCATGAAAGTATTTTGGCAAGCACCACAGGTAAAAGTTCCCTTCTGTTACTAATATTCTTTTTCCTGCATTTTAATTTAATTTCCCCTATCATTCCCTCTTTTTCCACTGCACGTTTCCCCTTGAAAGCTAAGATTGCATGAACGGATGGATATTTTTTCTTCCCAAGTGCATGTAGCCTTTTCTGCTGTTTGAAGAAATTAACATTTGGGTTGTAGTGCACCTGCAATTCCCATTAATGTAGCAAAGTGAAACCAATTCACCGGTGGAAGGAAAGAAGCTCTGAACTCCCTTCCTCTGACAACAGATCTTGTGAGGAAAAGAAAAAGCCCCAGAAGATGGCAAGGGAATCTGCTTTCTATGCCTGAGCAGTTTGTAGGGTGTATGGCTGCTGATGGAGCCTGCATGCCATCTGGAGCTTTGCTCTGGACAGGAATGCAGGGCAAACCCCCATGATTCTTTTAAGTATTTAACTTGTACTGGTATCACCCATAGATATGTGACCTGGATGGATGTGCTAAAAATTTCTGCAAATGAAACTGTGTACATGGAAGCTGTATAGGTTGGAGGAAAGGAAAAGGAAAAATGAGGGGATGGGGTGAGGGGAAGGAAGTGCCTTCTTGAATTTAGTTCTGCTGCTGAGTGGTAGGAGGTTGGGAAGCAACTTTTGCTGTGGTTGTTTATGTCCTGATCAGCCATGTAGGGCACTTTGTATCTTACCCTACAGTTACATTTTAGGATTTTTGTTTGGATAGAAATATGTTGCATACCAATGAAGAAGTCTAGAACAGAGAGGAGACACACAAAGAGGAACAGTGGTAATTTTGCTGCTTAATAGTGCAATGTTGGGGTGTAATTCTGGTTTCCCAATCCAGTAAAAACAAGTTAAATTGTCACAGAATCTGTGCATGAAGAACAAGTGGAAAATAAAAGTTTTAAACTGTTTAAGTCCAATGTTCCAGTCAAATTATTCTTAGCAAAGTGAGTCAAGTTATTTATTAAGAATGTGTTTTGTGAGGAAATAGCTCCTCTGTTTTGTCCTTGTCTATCTGTTCTTTCCCAGTATACTTGTTTTTTGCCAGATAATTTGGACAAGCACTTCTGCTTTTGTTCATGTAAGCTGATCCTCATTCCATGTTTGTGGCACATCCAGATGATGGAGTGTTTTTCTCCTTTCTGAAAGACGTGACTGAAGTGCTGTGAAACTGCTGTAAGGCTCACAGAAGAACAGTTTAATTTGTGTGAGGAATAAGACAAAGTCTCCAAATAAGACCATGGGTGCCAAGTGTTTTGCATACTGTGTCCTGTTAGTGGATCAAGTCTTGAAAAGGTCCTGGGGGCAGCAGGGGGTGGAGGAAGGATATTCATACTGTGCCATGCAATGTATATCTAGGCTTTGCCTTCCAGTAAGGCTTCCCCTTCCGGCTCTCTGAACACAAGATTGCGAAAACCCATCTGGTGTTTGGGTATCTTGCTGGCTCAGGTTACTAAAGATAAAACCAGTGTATAGGACAAGTTTTCTCTTATCCAAAAGGTGGATCTGTTTTGCTTTGGGTGCTGCAGGAGCTGACTCATGGGGAAAAGACGAAAGAGTTCAGAAAGGAGATGGCACCAAACTGATTACAAAGTGGCCACAGAGAGTCTTTTGCAAGAATTGCAGGAAATGGGAATCTTCAGGCTCTCCACCTATGCTATCTCATGTCTTGTTCTGAGAGCATGAAAGATGTGTGTGTCCCTTCAGTCCCTGGCAAGGGAGCTCATATTGATGAGATTCTGTGGAGGAACTCATCTTCAGCCCTGGTTTGTCCCAAACAATTATGTGATTTGTACTTATTAGGATCAGTAAGGTCCTCCTCCTGCTTTAGCCATTCCCCTCAGACCTCTGCTGCTGACAATGCCTCGAGATTATTACATAAAAGGGTTTTGTTCTCAGCCCTTCTCCATGGCGGGGGCCTGTGAGATTCAAAATAATCTTCCAGCTCTCCTCTCTGTGTGCAGCTGGTAGAGAGTGCTGCCTCTTTGCCAGCTGGAGCAGATCAACATCTTTCACCTCACACCCTGTATCTTTTCCAAAGGATGGGTCTTGGTGCTTTGTGCTGGCACACCAGTTGGGGATTGAGTTCAAGGTATGTTAGGCACATGGTTGCACATCTCCATGGTGGGCAGCAGCCTCTAGAACCAGCTGCTGCAGCTCTTACCCTCTTCTGTGCAGAATTTGTACTTGCACGATAGTCTTCACTGTGTCAGGCACCCAGAGGATTTTACTTTGATGTAGGAAGGGTGGGTAGGACAATATTGTACCAACACAGTCTTTGTGAGTGATAGATGTGATGCACATTTGTGTAGTTTGAATTTCAGCATCTCAGCAGTTCATCTGAAAATGGGCAGAAGGAACAGAGAAGGCTGCAGCATGGGAAGGAAAAAATGCAGGACACGATTTCAGCCTGCAAGATAGCTGGATCCAAACTGTGTTTTTTCTTTTTCTTCCTTTAGAATAGGAAATGAATCCCTGATTCAAAACTGTATTCCTCATATAAATCAGGAGTAGCTGTTAAATCTGAAAGGATGCAAACAGGAGCAAACCTGGGCCTTTGGAATTCAATGGGAATTGTGGCTAGTGAGTGCAGGCTGTTAAAGGCAGGATTCCTGGTATCTCAAATTGCTGCTCACTGTTGCATTGGCTCTCAGTTGCAGGGACTGATGCAGCAATGCAGTCTGGGTTTGCAGTTTCTAGATCAGGGCACTTGCAGACCCCAGCAGGCCAGAACACAGGATCTGAAAGGAGAACAAGGGAAAAGAAAATTGAGAATGAAAAATAAATCGCATAGCCCAGCTGGCAAATGTTCCCAGGCCACAATTGTCTTTGGCACCCCTCCACCCCCCAAGGTCTCCAGTGGTTCTCTAGCCTCCACCACAAGAAAATCAAAGGTTTAAAAATGCAATAATTAAAGAAAATCTTGATGTCATTAGGGTTTGGGAGTATTTGGACATTAATGTTGTGTGAGCATGTTTGCACATGTCCACCCTCCTTTGCTGAAGCCTGAGCTGTTCAGTGGCTGAAAATTTCTACCCTGGGGGAGAGGGAGGATGTTCCCACCTGTTCTTACTCTGAGAATCCGGGAACTGGGGGGATGATAAGGCACTTTTTGTGGAAAAACTTCTAAGGTGACAAGTCCCCCACTTTGCTTTGTGCCAGCCCCACCCTGCTGATCTGCAGGGCCTTGGCTCCTGTGCAGGGGTGAATAAAATGTGTGCTATAGTCATGGCATGGTGACACAGTCAGCTCCATCCAGGTGAAGTTGCTTGTGGTTCCCTCAAATGTGTCCAGGAGCAGAAAGGTGATGGGGAGGGTTCTGTTTCTTCATAACCTGTGGAGCAGACCCAGGCACTGTGCTGGCTGGAGCCTCACCTGTGGAAGGAGGAGACAGCATCTTCAAGAGGATCATTCATCTGCTCTATCCAAGACAGTCTCAGCTGCAGTAGGGATCCATTCCCTTTGCTGTCCTGCTAGCATCCTTTACAGACAAAGCAGTTTTGCCCCTGATATCTATTTTTTTATTCCAGAAAGGCTGGGGCAAGCAGTTTGGATTTACCCTCACTTTGGGGTTCCAAAGTGGTGGTGGTGTTCACCAGTGTATATGCTGGAATGAAATAGCTGAGTTTTCATTGGGAAGGTGTAGAGTCTTTTGCAGCTACTCCCTGACTGACCCATCAGTGTTCCTGCACTGACAGAGCGAGGGCCCTGGAGAAGAGGTGAGCAGTATGAAATACAGGGTTTCCCTTTTTTTCCTCCATTACTGGTGATGTGTAGATGGGACCAGATCTCCAATTCTTTCATCTTGTGCTTTTATGAGCTTTAAAACTTACTTGCTGCTTTTTTTTTTGTTTCACCCTGAGGATATGAGCTAGAGTAGTCACCTGCTGATAGTTTACAACAGTCTTAAGGCATTAATTGCTGTCAGAAGGCAAAGTAAAGCCAGAAGATAACAGAGGGGATAACTGGGTGCAGCACTGTCTCTTCTATGGTACAGATGGGCATGAGCCACTGTCTCTCATGGCTGTGGGAGCTGCCAGGCTACTGGAGCAGACCTCTGGGAGAGCCAGTTCAGCCTCTGCTGCTGCTGCTGCTAATGGGTACAGGCAACTGTTCTCTCTGTGGAAGAGCCATAAATGTGGAAGAGTAATTTTACCATTAAAAATACTGAAATCTTCCATATGAAAGAAAGGGTTTGACTTTTTTCCTGTGTGTGTTTTAATTGCTATTTATTTTTCTCATTGTACCCTAAATATACATAGCACAATCCAGCTGGCTGAACCACAGAGCAGAATGAAGTATCTGCCCCATCTATAAAGGCAAAAACTTATAAAGTGCAGATGACAGTCTGAAATTTCAAATCTTTGCTCTATTCACATATATGGAAGTTTTACCATAGGCTTCAATGAGATCAGAACCAGGAATTGGCTTACATGAAAGGAGTGTTTGCCAAATGAGCACAAGCACATGAGTCAGAAGTTTTGGGTTGATTCCTGGTGTTCCACTGTTTGGCTGATTTCTTCACTACTTTCAGCCTCAGTTTACCCTATTTATCAGCGCGTAACAGGCTGAGGATATCTCACCTATTTACTGATTTAATTAGAATAACAAAACTTACTTTACATCTACTGCTGGTTTGTAAAAGGCTTTTGAAACTCCACAGGAGGTGTAATTTGGTCGGCATAAAACCGGTTTGCATTATAAGCATTATCATCTCTGCCATGAATTTGTTATTCCCTACAGTTGCATCTACAAAAAGACCATCATTTATAATGCAGATGTTCAGGTACAAAGAAGCTGTGGTCACTACTTGGAGTAAGTGTCTGATTTTCTAGAAAAGGATGAGAGCTTTCCATTTCCCCCACAGATTGTAGGTTGGTTTTGAGAGGTGTCCAGCTGCAGAGGCTCTGCAGCCACAGCTCCAAGTGAGACGAGGTCACCGCTGCAGGGCTGTGGCTGTGGTTAGCACAGACACCACTGTGACCATCTGAGGACTGAAATCCACATGCATGGCTTCCTAGAGACAGCAAAGTGGAAGAAGCCACTCAATGGTATAACTTGGTGTTATTGTTGGCTGATTTCAGTTTCTCTCTCAGATGCCATCTTTAGTCTTTAGTGCTTAGTGCTTGGTTTATCTGAGTGCATGGTTTATCTGAGTGTATTGCTGTGGTTGGAGTGCAATGCACAGGACAGCAGAGTTTGTGTTAATAAGGCAGTAATGTTGTAATTGTTGTTCCTTGATTCGAGCACAGCATCTCTATTACTGAGATAGAAGCATTTTTTTCTGGACTCCAGAGGCTTTGTGTCACACTTCAAAAGCATTATTTTCCTATTTTTTTTAGCTCTATTATTCAAGATCCTCAGATCTCCTGCCAGGCTTAGATTACCTTTTTTTATATATATTTATTTGGCTTCCTATGTAAACCATCCATTCATCCAGTTTCCATAAAACCCCTAATAACTATTTTAAAGTTTTTGTTCTTGGTTCTTTCCAAACCTATAAATGCTGGTTTGAAAACCCAAGCTGAGTTCTGTGCAAATAATCCTCTCTACCATCTCTTTTCCTCTGGTTACAGAGGGTCCTTCAGTGTTTTGCTTCCCAGCACTTGTTAGCTATCAGCGGTCCACATGCCTCTTGTTTGGGGGAGAAAAAAGTAGATGTGGCATATGATCCACCTGACAGAGGGAATATGAAATACGATGGTTGTGACAAAAAAGGAAAATAGCAGCAGTTAAAGTCGTTTAAAACACAGTTGCATTCCAACGGTGCCTTTTCTTTCTGCCTCAGTGCAACCCCACTTTCGTCATGTGCAAGCCCCTGAGTGAGGAGACAATTCTGCTTTCCTGCAGCTCTCAGCTTTTGTGTGGCAAATACAAACCAAGCCCACACCTGTGCAGTGAGTGCTGCTTGTGCATGGGGAGAGCCCTGAGGGACTCGTGCTGTGCCCCCAGAGATGTGAATTCAGCCTTGGCACGTCTTGGGTGGGTGTGGTGAGAGGAGACAGCCCTGCCATGTGCAGGGGCTGACCTGTGCTGCTGTGCAGCTTGAGACTCAGCGTGGATGGAGATGCAGTAGAGAAGTTCCAGCAGAATATCAGTGCCTTGGAGACACGGGGGGGGGGGTTTGGATGAGAAGTCAGCCCTGTTATCTTTTTCCCTGAGAATAAGACTTGGCATTGATAGCTAAGATGATGTTTGCTTCTTATGGGAAAGTTTTGTTGTTCTCGTCAAAGAGCAGAGCCTTTCATGCAAAGCTCATCCATTGGAGATTTCTCACTACACTTGTACCAGTGATGGTATGAGCTAAATCAGGATGCAGAGAGAACTGGCACCACATTCACAAGTCTGTCAGGAGAAGATTAGAATCAGGCTCTTCCCTTTTCTTTGTGTTGTGTTGGCTCTTTGCATTGTGAGGGTGCTGGCTCCTGATGGCAATGGAGTTGCCTTTACAGAGTGATTTAGGCTGGAACAGACCTCTGAGACTGTGGAGTCCAACCTTTGGTCAAACACCACCATGTCAACTAAACCACAGCACCAAGTGCCATGTCCAGTCATTTCTTGAGAGCCTCCAGGAATGGTGACTCCATCACCTCCCTGGGCAGCCATTCCAATGTTTAACAACACTTTTCATGAAGAAATTCTGCCTGTTTGTGCAGCCATGGACACTAGATTTACTGTAGCTATCAGAGGCAGCTCTTCACTTAGCAAGTGCTTGAAGTGAGGTGGATCCATTTCAGGCCCTTCACAGATGCTCAGACTAACTGGTATCACAAGCAGGAGGCCAGACCTGGAGCTATGGAGCTCAATGGAAAGGAATCCATATGTCTTCAGATCTTTGGATCTGCACCAGACATAAAAAGAAAATCTTCCAATATACTTTTTCTGTGTAGAGACCAAGTGGGGCCTCTGGCCAGCATCTCAAAAACCAGGGCCTAAAATTAGACCCCTAAAATGCTAAGAGCAGTGCGTGGTTCCAACTGATACCAAGTTAGGAAAAAGGGCCTGAAATAAACAGATTCCTCAGTAACCAAGATCCTGTTTTTGAGACAAGTGTTCATTCTTACAAGTCAAAACAAGAAGAAACCATAAAGAAAAAAAGAATGAAAACATCAAATCAAATCCCAGCAAACCAATGATGTTATAAGCCAAAGCATGTCTTACTAGAATATTTTCCAAAATTCCTCTGGGAGTACCAGTGAGCCATGAAGAGGATATTGCTCTTTTCTAAAGTATTAAATTGAGGGTCTTTTGGAACAGATTGCATATATGTGACAAATCTGTTCTACCGTTAGATCTTGCATCTGCTCTATGATTCTTCTCTCCCTTGTGAAATTTCTTCCTTTTCCAGGCCTATGCTATTATATATACATTTAAACCTTTTTTCTTGTTGTCTTCCTGACTTTTTGATGGTCAGTGTGCTAATTTGTCTCTTTTGGCAGGTGAAGTGAGGAAGCACTTAGCTTCAATAAATACTTTATCAAGAGAATAAGATCCATGTCCAGGGACTGTCTTGCTTTGAGAGGTGTGTGCAGACATTGTTCAGTGCAGCCCTGTTCCCTGGCTAAAGCTACTGGGAGTACTGAAATATGAACATCAGGAAATACTAATAGGAATGACAGCAGTCCTGAAAATATCTCTGACTTCTTTGGAAATAGCTGTTGCATCTGGTTTTCAGCCCTCTTCTAAGTTGGTGGGTTTGTTCCTTTCTGCATATGATGGAAGTGGCCGTGGTACTGCATTTAGTATTATCTTTGTCTCAATTAGGAATATCTATATCATCAGTTCAGGATGAATGACCAAGAAATAAGGTATAGGAAGCCTTACAAGATGATTAACTCTTTTTTTTTTTTTTTTTAATTTTATACATAATTGTTACAGTGGCTTGAGCACCTAGCGTGTATTTATTGTTGTACTTCAACTGCTGTATTGTCCCAGAACTCTACTTGTCATACAAGATCTCATTGCACAACCAGAAGACAGCTTCTGGTCCAGAAAATGAGGCTTGACTCTGCACCAAGGGAGGGAGGACTCACACCAGCCTCATTCATGCAGTTCCCCAGAGTGAGTGTATGGAGCATGCAGGCTGCTTTGTGCATCAGCCTATTTTTGGTGTGTATCTGGAGAGAAATTGGGAGAGTGAGTGTGATTCCTGGCTTAGCCATCAGGTTTTTTTAAAAAAATTATAGATTTATGTAAGTGTCATCTCTAAGAATATGCCCCATGAAATCCACATGTGAGGAAGCATGTTAAGGGCACCCTGAAAAAAGCAGCAAAGAAAAAAAGATGTCTCTGTGGCTGTTCAGTACCAGAAATACAAACTCTCCTCAGTTTTGCAGTCTTTTGACATGGTAAGGCTGTGACCTGTTTTGGGACCACAGTGAGTGGCTTAGCTTCTCATTTGCGTCTTGCTCTTCTGCATCTCTCATGCAAGCAAAATTGGCTTGTCACCTCCATCTTTGTGCACAAGAAATAAAATGCATGGTGTCCATCCAAGTCCTTGTCCTTTAGTAGAGGCAGGGGGACCTGTTTTGCCTTGCAAGGAATATTCCTGTGAAGCACAGAAGCATGGCTGTGAAATACTAGGGCAGAAACCAGCCCAGAATTAGATGTTGACCCCACACAGTGGCCATGGGTTAGGGTTTGCCAGCAGAATACATGGCAAAGAAAGGACACAGTAGGAGCCATTAATTTCTCGCCTAAGGGTGGAATAGCAAACATCCCCCACTCACACATCTGCTGAGCCAGCCCCTTTTCCAAAAGCCAGTGTGCTCATGTTACACCGTGTTCAAAAGTCCTCACTGTTCCCAGAGTATTTCCTTAGCTCGTTTGTGCAGCGAGGGGCACAAGGGAAAGCAATTACTGCTGCAAAGGTGGAAAATGGAGGTAACGGCTCAGTCTAATCACCACCCCACCGTGGAGAAAGCTGCATCTCTCCTAACCACAGAGGAGGTGTTTAGTGCTCAGGCTCAAGGCAAATATTTCCTCTTCACTCAGCAGCAGTTAGACAGGATGTGCCAAAGCCAGCCAGGTCATGTGGCGTGAGGAAAATGAGCTGCATGGAACTGTCAGCAGCAGCAAGAGTCCCAGAGCTCAGACTCAGCTCTTCTCATGGTGCTGAAACATCACAGCCACACTGCACAGATGCAGAGAATGAACAGATCTGGGTGTAGAGCATTTACGTCTTTGAAGATGGCAAATGACACTTGCCCCCTTCTTGCAAAAGTCTAAAAAACACCAACTAAGCATCCCTTCCAGGGGCAAGTGGGCTGGTGCAGGGGATCCCTTTTTCTCCAAAAGCTTGCCTTTGTAAAGCATTGCCAGGTTGTAGGAGAGCAGGAGTTTCTTAGGAGAAGTGCTGTGGCCTGAAAGTGTTCTAACAAGATGAATGTGTGGATGGCTCCAACATGCTACAGTTGAACTGTGATCAAACTCTTACCCAGATCCAATGGTGGGGATTTTGTGTATCACTGGAACTACATTGATGTAATTGAGCTTGTTCTGACTAAAGTATTGTTAATTTTCTTCACAGTAGCTGAGGTGGGTCTGTGTTTTGGATCTGTGATGGGAAGTTCTGAAAATTCCAGGGACGTTTTAGAACCCTATTGCTGAGCAGCACTTACATAGATCCAAGGCCTCTTCTGTCTCGCCTCACCCCAGCAGTGATGGGACTGGGGGTGCACAGAAAGCTGGGAGGGGAAAGCTAGGACAGGTGACCCCAACTGACCCAAGGGATATTCCAGACCATCTGACATCATGCTCAGCAAGAAGCTGGAGAGAAGGTCAGGGTCAGGCAAGGCTGCTCGGGGTCTGGCTGGGCACTTGTCAGTTGTTGGTAAGCAATTGTTTTCATTTGTATTACTTGTCCTTCCTGAGGGTTATTTCTCTCATTTTGTCCATTTCCTTTTCATTAAAATTTATTACTGTTATCCTATTTCAATTCTAAAATTGATCTTAGCTCACCAATTTTTTTTACTTTTACCCTTGGAATTTTCTTTCCCCTAGCTGGGATCAGGGAGTGAGTGACTGTGGTGCTTTGTTCCTGGCTGCGTTAAACCATGGCAGCAATGAGTAAATGAATGCACAGTAACAGCCTGGGCTCAGACCTCAGAATAAAGATACAGACCTCCATGTGCTTTAAGCAAAGTATAGATTTTTCATTCAGAAATGTGGGTCTAAAGGTTAGGAAATCCTGCTTGCACTGTTGTAGACTGTTGCATCTTTTCAGACTGGTGTCCTGCATGTTGAACTCTTTCTGCTGGCCAGCAGTAGTTCGGCTCTTTACTTTCTCTCTAGATTAAGTCCCAGAGGTGGTATTTTATTCATCAGTAAATTGTAACTCAAGTCCAATTTATGACAGAATCGTTGATGTAGAGGGTGCTGAAAGAAAACCATCCAAGTGAGCCTTCGAGAAACTTCAGTGTAAAATATTGCTTCTCTGCAGATTGGTCTACAGATTTATGTACAGTGATGCCAGACTGCACACACATACACTGACTGTTCATCAGGGATGGATGCTGTATACCACCTGTTGGTACCCCACATGCAATTTTTAAAATTTTTAAGTCCCCAAAAAGTTGTTAAAAAGAGCTCACTAATTACAAAGGAATTATATGAAGAGCAATTAAAAATGTCAGTTAGATATTTGCAATATCAAATGCCAAGCCGCATAGTTTTGTTTAATGAAATCAGTTTCCAGTAGAGTTCATAACATCATCAATGACCTAAGCAGTGCACCTGACAGCTCAGCTGCCATCTCAAGCTGTAAATCTGGGTAACTAATGGTAGATCAAAGAAGAAAAGGTCAATAAATGCAGAAATGCGTGGAGAATGTAGTCTTTCCCTGGCACTTGTTATTCCTCCCTTCTCACTCTCATTCTATAATCTGTCACATTAAACTAGTCATGCTTGGCCAGAGCCTGATCAGGACAAGTTCCTGATAAAGCTGCATCTGTTCTTGCCACACAGCATCAGATGGACAAAAGCAATACATGACTGCAGCCCTGGAAACCTCTCTTATGGAGATGCAGTTTAAGAAGGAGCCATAAATGTATGTAAATAAATTAAATATAAGAAAGAGAAGGGAGAGATTACAGAAGTCACTCATCTCTTCATGCACAATTTAAAAAGTTTTTATGAGCTTGGTTTTGTTCTGAATAAAACTGCTACTGTTGAGAACAGAAATGTCTTAGGCTTTGAGCAGCAGAGCTGGTAGTCTGTGTCTGCCAGCACATTTTTTCCCTGCTTCACCCAGTCCAGAAAGAAATGACTCAGTCAAAAGGACTTCCTTCCTCTCCCTTGGGTGATTGTTCCACAGCCTATTAGATCTCCCCATTAGGAAATATTTCCAGCATCATTTTCCCTGCACTTACTTTTAAGGCATCTTTCTATGACTAGAAATTATCCTAAAC
>VYZR01035334.1:57400-69126 GCA_013400675.1 Oxylabes madagascariensis
GGCTGTCCCTCTCAGAGTACTCACTCTGACAGTGGCCAATCCTGCAAGCATATTCGACACTTCCTTCAAATATTCTCCCAGTCCCCAACAATTTGTGGCTGAGGGATTTTAGAACCAGACACAATATTTTGTGCTTTATAGTCCTTGAGGGATTTTCCTTTCGTGACTTTGTTTTTGAATCTGTGTAAGCTTTTGGCATCTGGAATGTAATTTGGTGAGGAGTTCCACTGTTAAAATTCACTCTGGTTAAAAAGAGGTCCTTTCCGGTTTTTAAGCATATTTCCTGTCATTTTCAATTCAAGATCCCAAGCTGTTACGTTGGAACCAATCATTTTGAGAGCCAGTCTCTGCCAAACCCCCTCTTGGTCCTCATTTTGGATCAGGAACAGTCAGCTCAAAGCCCTTTGCTGTGCAGACAAAGTAGAAGTATTTAGGATTGTTTCTTCCTGTGTGCATCACTTCACATTTATTGGTACTCAATGTCATCTGTCCATTTTCTGGGCCAGACAAACCATCTTGTCACCTTCACCTAAAATTTTCCATAATCATTCCCTAATACTTTGGAATACCTAATTATTGGTAGCAAACTGTCTTCTAACTATTGTCTGTCTTTTCTAGATCATTGCACAAATCTTGTTTTTTCAAGTTAAAAATACCAGGAGGCTTCTTTGAGCAGCTTTAGGGACTTCATATGATAGAAAAGAGGAAGGTGGGAGTCAGCACTGTCAGGAACATGCATATTGCTATGCCCATGAGCATCCCAAAATTTCATGAGTCATATAAAATGGAATGTAAATTCATGAGTCATGTAAAAGAATCTTGACAGCAATGATTAAGCAAAATGGCAGATGTTCTGTTTCAATGAATGATAAGTACCTTTTATTTATGTAACATTAAAGGGATGACTTGGGATACCAAAGGCCAATAGATTTTGGTTAAAAAATTAAATAGCAGACGCAGAGTTGACTGAAACTGAGAGTGAAACTTGCTTAGAAATCAGTAGGGTGCTGTATCAAATGTAAAAATAATGTTCCTGGGTTAAGAATGAATAGGAACTAGTCCAGGAAAAAGTTAAATGAACCTTCAACTGTACATGCTTGAGTAAATCTTTTCAGCGGGGACACATATTTTGAAATTAAAACCATACCTAAATCCTTTGCTGGACTCTTTGAGGAGTTGTATAGCTGTCTGCAAATACTGAATTTATGCAAATTGTTTGAAATGTATAACCAATTTGAAAATAACTTCTTTATCAGGGAGCTTCTGACTGATCATTAGTTGTTTGTTTGTTTTTCATGCGTCTCTCCCAAATTCCCTGTGAGCTGCAGACTTTGAGAGTCTTCTCTGGGGCCTGGTTTGGTCTCTGTGGAAGTTAAAAAGTGGCAAAGTTCACCAAAACAGTATCAACAGGATTTTATTTTTTTTCCTTCAAAAGAAAGTTTCTTAATCTTCTCCATTCCTTCCCGCTGTTCCTCTCCAGGAGATCCATTCCACACAGACCATGGAATTTTGGCCTCTCATTTATATGCGGAAGAAAAGCAAATTTCAGAGTGTTGGAACTTCCCACAGATCAGAAATTCCCTTTTCCAGACAGCTCTTCATGAAAGTGTCGTAGTGGCTTCTGTGGCACTTGGCTTCCTTATGTAGGACTGTCAGGCAGGTGTAGGAATACCTGAATGGGGGAGAAGGAATTGTAAGGTAACAAACCCATCACCTTGCATGAGGTGAAGCTCCCTGTGCCCCTGCAATGAAACTGGGGACTCCCAAGCCTCCCGTTCTCCAATCCTTTGTGAAATCTGTTCCAGAGCAATGGACCTCCTTTGCTGAGTCAGTTCAATCTCTCCAGCTGTAAAGGAAGTGAATATCTTCATTAGAGATGGGATGCTCAGAAGTTCTGAGCAGGGCAGCTGTCACCTCTTAGCAGCTTTCACAGGAACTTTTCAATCCTTGCCTGCCAGTAAGGGGGAATTTTGAAGTGTGCCAGGAGGCATTGCTCCTTCTTCACATGATAGTCTTTCCCCAGCAGAGAAGAAAAGAAATAACAACAGAAGCAGGACATTTTAGTAGTTAGTAAAAAAGGAATTAAATTTGTTCTAGTGTCTCCCTTTATGTTGTCCCTGCTGCTTATATTTTGCCTTCCAGTGAATTATTTTTGCTGTCACTCTCCAGACTCCTCTGCTAAATTTCTTGTGAGAATATAACAAAGTAAAATTTCACTGAAATGCAGTAGGAACAGAGATAAGGAGAGACAGGAAGAAGCTAATTTTATGTATAAAAAAGGTAGAATTTAAATCAACTAAGAAATGTGTCTGGTGGCAAGGCATGGGCAGTGTGAGGGAGATCCTGAAGGAGTTCTGCTCCTCTGCTGCCACAGCCTTTCCACACCAATTGTGACCCTGCACCTGCAGTATTTGAGTGTAGTGGGACATTGCTCCTCATTCTCTGAAGTTCATCTCCTGTAGTCATTTCCACAAGCAGGAGAATATGTAAAAAGCTGCAATTTCACTGTTTCTGATTTTTTTGTTTGTTTTCCAAAGAAGAGAGTAGTTAAAAGTTCCCACTTATACAGATGACAAAGACACCAGAGCAAATTTTAAAGCACTTTCTTTCACAAATGGAAATGATTGGCCTTTTGTGTGAGGGAAAATAATAATTAAAGGAGGGCCGAGCTGGTCTGATTTGTTTGCAGCACCCTTAGTCTGCAACAAAGTCCATCATGAAATGTTCTTACAGAAGCTGAGCAGTGAGGAAGAAATGATGAAATGCTGACTAACGGAGAAAAAAAGAAATAAAATTATTTCCAATGTGTCTTAAAGAACAACAGCAGATACCTCAAGGCTTCCTGGATTTTCTACCTTGCACTTAGGGAACATAAATATTTTGACCTTCATGAGCATCTCTGTGAAAGACTTACCAGCAGTGGTTGAAGGACCTTGCACAGTTCTAGAAGGGAAAATGAAATCAATCCCCCACAGCAGCAACTTCATGAGCATTTAGTCTAACTTTAAAAATGTTCAGGGAGGAGAGATAAAGACAAAACCAAGGAAATGAGTCACATTGCCAGAGAGAGGATATGAGGGATGGTGGGATGAAGGTATGAGCCTTTCAGAGCCTTGAAGTAAGGATCAGAAGAGATTCTTTGGACATACCTTTCAAATCACTGCCTGGCACTATAAACTCTGATTGTGATACCCCACAGCCTGGCTGGCTGCACTTTTAATAAAGCTGCCTCTGAGCTGTCCCTGAGGACGTGATGGTGGAAAGAGAGACAGAAAATGGTTGTTTCCATCTATTCTAGTGCAGATTATCTGTGGAAAATACCACTGCTGTAAGGCAGAAGCTGCTTTATGTGGCTCAGTTCGGGCTTCAGTCTCCTTTTATCCAGGGCTAACTCCTTGAATTTCAGAAATTTTTGCTTTTCTAATTGACACCAGTACAAAGAGAATAAAATCAAGTGATAAAAATCTCTTCCAGTAAGTGATCCTGGAGCTGTCTTTGCCATTAAAGTCTCCTCACAGCGGGGTCTTAAGCAAGTTCAAGGCAGGCATGTCTGTCGATTCAGGAACAGGCACAAGAATTGCCTTCCTGAACCGCTGCCTTAAAATAACTCCACCAAGGGCTTCTTGTGCAGTGACATTTTGGAAATGTGCACCACCTTATTAGAAAATTCGACTGTGAATACCAGGCACTCTACTGAGGTTCCTGGGATGTCAGCCCAGGATCTCAGCACCCTTCTCATTTCAGCATAGCTCAGAGAGGCAGTTTTTGAACTAAAATCTTTGTGTAAAATAATAGACATTGTGACTTGGGAAGCCTCATAAATTGAAAAATGCAGTTGGTTTTGCAGAGGTTGCTCACTAATTTTCACCTCATAAAGATTTCAGAAAGGATTTTAGCACTCTGTTAAACTGCTGCAGTGAAGCCTTCCATGTTTATTCATACACACCTACTAAAGTCCCTGAAGTAGCCGAAGGGCCTGGTTTCATCAGCACACTTTTCTTGTTTTCGTTGTGCTGGATTAATGTTCTCAAATGTGAGCAAAGTGTGTACATTTAATGCAGATGTTTGTTCCCAGAGGAGGTGTGAGAGCCCAGCTCACCTCTCTAGTCCAGGTGCTCTTGTCCAAAGAGGGCTGATGGTTAAATGCTCTCCTTTGTGTAGCCTTACTTTTGCAGCTGCAGCCAAATCTGTTCTCTATTTGGAGCTATTGGCTTGATTTCAGCCTCTGTCCCCTCAGCATCTTCCCTGTCACACTCGGCACAGGTGGGTCCAGCACTCTGTTCAGGAACTTAGAGGGCAGGATCCCAGCCTAACACAGGTTGGCCCAGCTCCAGCCAGGTTTACTGCCCAAAATCTCAGCTGTTGGGAAGTTCAGTTGATTAAAAGTCACTGTGAAAATCTCTGCAGCTCTGTACAGTGATTTGTTTCCCCTTTCAGGATATGTGCCCCATGGAAAGCTGCTTAAGCTGGTGGAGTAAAGTAGTGTTTTCTCTGTTTTCAGCTGGTCTCAGAGTCCTCCAATCCTCCTGAGCCACGTTTTCATTTCAGTTACACCAAAGTAAATGCTACCGAGGACAGAGGAGCTATAACACCAAAATAATACTGTGAGATACAAGAAACCTTGTATTTATTTTGCTAGTTTATTCTTCACCCTGTGCTTGTGTCCTTGTGTCCCTCACCCTTGTCCAGCAGGATCTCCTCAGTGTTCCTGCCCCAAGCCTCCCCTGGCAGTGATCCCTCTCACCAGACAGGGGTTTGCTCCGGAGTCACTCACAGGGGCACTCAGGGTACCCCTCCTGAGCACCCCTAAATTAATTTTTAAGGTAATTTCGGTGGTTAAGCGTTCCCCCAGTGCAAGTCAGCAGGAGCCAGCAAAGTGAGCAGTTTGGGGCCAGCGGCAGGGAGAGAAGTGTCAGGGTTAAGCTGCAGTGCAGGATGTTTTTGCATGGGTGTTCAGGGCTGTGCTCCTGGCAGGCTGAGCCAGGGAAGCTTAACTGTCTGGACAACATCTCCTGCATCTGTGCGGGTTTTCTGCTTCATTATTTTTGTTGAGCCATACACCTCCCTCATCTGGAATGTCTCCATTGATTTTCGTGAATTTCTCAGGATTTTCATCCCCTCTAAAGAACATTTAGTTCACTGCTCATAGTACTGACACTACCTCAACCCTGCAACAACTGTGGCAGATGGGCCAAAGGCAAAGTTGGGGTAGGCAAGAATATCCTCCATTGGAAATTTTGGGGCAGATTTTGTGATCCTCTTTGTGCAAATTGGACCCAATCAGTGTGTAAGCTGGCCAGAAAAAGTAGCTAAACAAAGCTGGTATGAAGTGGGTGTGCAAAATGAGTGGGTCTTCCATTTCACTGGGGCCAAGGGGAGGGATTGAACAGCATGAAAGGAGAAATATAATGCAGAGATGTGTGTGGGCATTTAGCTGCATGAAGAACAAGGGAGAATAAAACCCTGTACAGAATTGTGCTATTGGTGGATCTAGCTGCTGGTATTTTGGTGAATTATTGCTGCTATTACAGCCATCTGGAGCATGTAAAAGGGATGGAACTCATCATTTTTTTTAAAAAAAGGCATTTAGGACAATTTTCTTAGTTGCCAGCTCTTTGGAGGGTAGCACCCAACGCAGTTCTTGTTGTTCACTGCGGGAGGGGAAGGGGCGGGTGACCTGCACGGTGTCTGCTGGGGACAGGGACACCCTGGAGGGGCAGCGCTGGCCCCGCTCCGGGGCTCCCTGGAAAGCTGCAGTGCCTGCCCGGGTGCCCTGCAAGGCACATCGGCCCCGACCACCCTGAAATCCATCTCTGCCGCTCAGATTTGATGCTCGTCCTTCTGCTGTGCTGAGGACTGACTGTGTGGGGCAGGTAAGGAACATTCCCTCTCTCCCCTACCTCCGGAGCAGGCGTGACCTCTCCTGCCCCGGTGGAAGGGAATGTGTTAATGGCTCTGCGTGGAGAAGGATGATTTTTCCTGGCAGCACTTTTCGGTTTGCTTCCACAATATGTACAGTTATCATTTATGTGCCTTTAAATTCTTTCCTTTACTCAGAAGAGGTCAGTGCATAGAAAGAGAATTTGGATTATTAGGCTGCTGGCACTGACCTGCATTTTCCACTGTGTGTACTTGGAATACAGGTTGGTGCCTCTCCTCATTTGTTGCCTTTTTCCCTTCCCCTCTTTCTGCTCCCCCCTCAATAAGATGTTGCATTTCTCTTTTAATGATAAATATTTTAAAATTCTAAGTGGTCCATTAAATCACTTCTTAAATTTCCCGGGGAATCTTTAAGGTTGCACATTTGATCTCCTGAAATGTGAAGACCCCAGTGAAATGACTCAGGCATATCAGTGCTTCAGTCCTCAGTGTGCTCAGAAGACACCAAATTTGTGTCCTTGCTACTGGAACAAGAGCTTTGAAAATGTGGGCTCTAGTCCCATGAGGTGCCATAGCTGTCAGTCTGAGCTGGTCAGTTTGCAGATGGGGAAGCTGCTGATGGGTCTCTGGAAAAGGAGAATTCCTGGCCTTGTAGTTTGGAACCACTGTTAATGTCATGATAAAGGCCACCTTGGTCTATGTGATATTTCTGCTACTTGGAATCAACGTTTTTCAAAAGTAGTTTTATTTAAAGGTAGGGAAGTTATTTTTTTATTATGAAGATGTACCTAGGGAATCTTTGTGGTGCAATCCATCCGCATGTTCAGCTCATAACTGAAAAGCTGAGATTCGAGCCCATGCATAGATGAGTTTTCCCTTTCCTCTGCTCTTGTCAGGAGGGTTGGAATTAGATCACTTTTAGGGCCCAGTTCAACCCAATCCATTCTATGGTACAGGGCTGGAAGGTTTTGGCTGCACACAAGGCTGTCTGTTGTAAAGTGGGATCTGTGTTTCTGATGGCAGTTCCCAGCACAGAAGAGAAAAGGAGTTGCCCCTGTACCCCCACAGTGATCTCAGGGCTGGGGAGTGGGGAGACAGTGGATATACTGCCATATGAAATGACCAGGGATGCCTATGATGGGATGATAATAAGTTGTGGTTCCTAGGAACCAGTCCTATTTCAGAGCACACAATGGAAATAATACTGCTTCTGCTGCTGTTTTGCTCTAAAAAAGATATTAATGTAAAAAATGGAGTAATTTAGAAATAACTGTCTTCTCCCAGCTGGCTGTCATGACAGCAAAAGCCCCATAACAGAGCCATTCCCTGAGCCAAGGTTATTTCTAAACCACTTTTAGTTCGTGGAAAACAATTTGCAAAATTTTGAGTGGTTTGGGAAGAAGAAAAGTCATATTACAAATCATTGTCTGCTGCAGGAAAAGCAATTGTCATGGACATAAAAACACAATATGGGTGTTTTTAGTGTATCAAGTCATGTGCCAAATCAGAGGGCTACCAGAGAACATAATTTCAACACTGTCAAACAGCTTCTGCTCTGCCTGCGTGGTGATTACCCTCTCAGTTTACAGAGATCTTTGCACTCCTGTGGTGCTTTAAAAACATCACTGTAACCCCCTGACATTTGAGTAACGTGAAGAGCAGCAAATTCTCACAGCACCTACAGTCATCAGTCACTGTCAGCCCTGGGCTGAGGTTTCTCCTCTGTAACCATGTAGCTGCATGGCTCAGACAGCTCTTTCTGACACTGTGCTTCCTATGGTCCCCAGAAAAAAACCTGGAGAGTCCCTGGATGATGTGCCTGGCTGCCCAGAGGCCTCAGAGCCTGGGCAGGCAGCAGGAGGAGGGAGAGGCTTCAGTTCATGAGCCCTGGATGCTCCTCAGGGTGACACTGGTCATATCGAGTTATTTGTGTGGCAGGAGAGTGAGGGAACTGCTTGGGATGGAGGGGAGGGGGGAAACCCCCTTTTGTCCAAGGAACTTAAGGACCAGGTGGATAAAAGAGATGGAAGAAGGGCAGGATTGAGGTGCTTCAGATAGTGACTGTGTGGATAAATGCCTTGAAGGAAAGGGGTCTGACTTTTCCTCCAGCCTCTGCAGCCAGCGCTGGCCTTGTTTGTACTGGTGTCAGTCACAGTGCTCTGCTGAGCATTCTCTGCTATCAAGGTACTCACTTGAGAGCAGATACTCCACTGCTAACGTGCCTGAATAGAAGCCAGTCCCTTGTCTGGGCTGGGAAGAGCCAGGGATAGTTGATAGTTGGCTGTTTCTTCTGCCTGTTGATTGTTTACCTGCTCTACTGAGAACGAAATTCATCTCTCCACGAATCAGGCAATCCCTGCTCCTGAGAGCATTGGAGCTCTCTGAGCATTTTGTACGAGCAGGGCTGACACCGGTGGCATTGCCCTGTGCCCAGAGATGTCTGTGTGCAGCCAGACGTGGCAACACCCAGGGCAGGGTTTCTGCCCCACGGGATGAGCAGAGATGAGTTATCTGTGGCACTGTGCCAGGTCTGTTACTCTTTCAGTAGCAGCCTTAGTAGCCTGCCTCACTTGTTTTGTTTTGTTTTGTTTTATTTTTTGTTTAATATGCTCCTTTTGTTATTTTTTGTGTACTTTTATTATCTGTTATTTTATTGCAGATTTTTTCAAAAAAAGTCAGCCACTTCTTCTGTGTTTACCTTAAGCACATCTGATGTGCACAGCTTCCATGCTCTCCCAATGCCATTTTTTCTCGAAGACAACCAGGCTTTGCTGTGGCAAGGCTGGGCTGTGGTGAGTGTAGATGCTTCAGATCCCAGAAGGATCCTCTGATGATGCAACATCCCAGCTTGTGTTACATGATTTAGTTCAGTAGTCCAGCTCCAGGTCTTCTCTGACTGGTCACTGCAGTTGTGTGCTTGGTGGCAATGTGCTTGATTTGGGGCTGTGAGACAGGGATTGTGGTGCTTAGTCAGTATTATCTGTTCTGTCTCACTCCTCTGGTTGGTTAGTTCCAAATGTAGTTTGGACACCTAATAATTCCAAAAAAAAACTTCTAGAAGAACCTCAGAAAAACCATCCCCAGTGTATAAATTACTGTGTTAATGTGACTGAGCTCCTGTGGCTGAGATTGCAAATCATTTTCAGATGTTGTCAGCATTTTTTGTGTTTTGTCCCTGTCCTCCCGTGACCACTGCTTGGAGAGCTGCGTACACACTCGAAGGAATTGGTCTGGGGGGAGAGCTCAAATATCAAAGTGGAAAAAAAGCATTCAAACCTAAAAGTTGACCATAAAGCCCAGCACATCATTTTCAGGAGCAGAACATTATTGTTACTCTGCTGACAAACTTCTTTTGAGGGCAGCAGCACAGTCCAGCACCATTTTAGATTTGTCTTGAAGCCGCACGTAACCAAAGTAAATATATGGTTACATAAGAAACTATATTATACTCTTGCTCCGTGGTTCCAAGTGTAATTGTAAAGTAAGCACAAATGCAGTGTGTCTGCCTGCCCTTGTGGAGGTAGAGGGCAAACCTCCTTCCACACACAATTCTGTGGAGTCACACCGGGGATTAATGAGCCAAGCAAGTGCAAGGGAGGTGGGTTCGTCCCCTCCTCTGAGGTCCTTGTATAAGTTGTGGAGGCCTCCTCTGGAGGTTAAGACAAGAGACAGGTAGGGAGAAGCACCAAACAGGCTCCGGAAAGCAGCCACGTTGCAGGGAGGGCACTGTGTGGCTTTTGGACATCGCCCAGCTTGGTGTGAGTAACTGAAGCCCAGAGGATTACACGGCTCACATGAGTCTCTGGTGATTTATGCAGCTGGTTAACATGCCAGCAGCAATGCCTGTAGTTCCAGGGACTTGCTGCTGCATGGCACCAGCCTGCTTCCCATTGCGTGTGAGCAGGGGAAGAGTTATGCTGAGGAGCTGTGGCAAGCCTGCACTTCTAGAGCTGGGCTTTGAAATTTGGCAGGGGATCATTGTGCTTCTTTGCCCCTGAAGCTGTTGTGAAAATACATGAATCGTTCATTTTCAAAGGGCTTGGACACTATAACTTCGAAAAACCAGGATAGAGAAACCCATGGAGAAGCCCAGAGATCTTCATGAAAGATGAACCTTGGCCTGCAGAGAGGAAAGGTCTGACTGCGTGGCTGACACAGAGCAGAGGTGGAGAAGAAAACACAGGAAGAGTAAGAGGCAGTGTTAGGACCTTGAGTTTTCTGAATCTGTCAGTCTCTCAGTTTTAATCAAGCACGAATTGTTCGGTTCCATGCAGAAGGAACTGGACAATATTCACAGCCCTGTACTCCCTATGGTATTTAAACTGGGGCTTCTCCCTCACTTTTTGTCTAGAATACGGCAGCCAGAGAGGGGAAAAAAGCTGGTAAGATGAAAAGGCATTTTTCATGTCATAATGTTCTGAACAGGACTTTATAGCCCTTGGCCATAGGATATCATACAGTGCTCGGTCTTCTGTCCCAGTCTCTAGACCTGTAGTGTAGTATAATAATGTGTGCATAAGCACCTAAAGAAAACATAAATTAAATACACTCTGAGGCACCTGAGCAGCAGGACATTGACTGCTATGAAAGCCCACATGGAAGTGAATGTTGCCAATATGAGGAGGCACTCATTACAGAAGGATGATTAGATATTTACCTATGAAGGACAAATGAAATAACACCTACATCAGGTAAACAAAGTTTACCTTTACAAAAGAGATCAGTGGTATCAACACTGTGGAAAGCGAGGCCCAGAGAGCTGAATCCAAGGCCGGCTAGTCAAGGCAGAAGTGAAGCTGAGACTAACCTCATGCACCTACACAAGCTGAGGGCTGAATATCTGCAAAAAAGCTTTTAGAAAAGACCTGGGGGTCCTGGTGGGTGCGTTGACCGTGAGCCAGCAGTGACCTTGCAGCAAAGAAGGCCAACAGCACCCTGGGCTGGGTGAGTGTGTGCACACCTGGCATGCTGGGCTTCCCAGGATCAGAGAGGTGTGGACATACTGGGAGGGCCACCTCTTGGAGCATTTGTCATATGTGAGCAGAGGATGAGAGATCTGGGGTTGTATAGCAGAGGTGATCTTATCAATGCATACAAACATCTCATGGGGGAGGAAAAGACAGAGCCAAAGTCTTTTCAGTGGTGTGCACTAAAAGAGGCAAAGGGCACAAACTGAGTACAAGAAATTACATTTAAACTTCAGATTTTTCTTTTTTTACTGTGGCAGTGACTGAAGAATGAACAGGCTGCCCAGAGAGGTCGTGGAGAGCACTGGAAAAACGTTGCTTTTGTTGACCCTGCTTTGAGGAAGAGTGTTGGACTAATCAATCTCCAGAGGTCCCTGCCAAGCTCCACCACGCTGTGTTTCTGTAACAGAACACAGCTCTCCTGAATCCCAGGGTAACATTTGAAATGAAATGTTTACTGGATCCTGGGCATCTGCTCTGTTTTGATTAAATACTGCACACAGAAGTATATGATCAGTTATGGGGCTGCACATGCACAGGTGGTCAGTGCAAATGCATGGCTACCTGCAGAATCCCTCCATACGCGGGCAAACCAGCCAGCCTGTCAGAAGAAAACGTAAAAGATTGCTAAATTCCAGCTAGACAGAATTTCCAGCTGGAAAAAAAGAGGAAGGATGTGTCTGGGGAAACCTGGCCATGTGCTATTCCTGCCTCTGGGATCTTTTGTTAAGTCTCTGTACAGAACAGTTTCTCCTTGAATACTCATCTAATCAAAGAGGGTCTTTGCACACCGGGAACAGCGCATTCATCACTTGATTATGTGGTGGGTTACTTACTATTCATCACTCTTTGTGTTCTTCTCTTTAAAACTTCTAAGCT
>VYZR01035334.1:69220-80322 GCA_013400675.1 Oxylabes madagascariensis
ACATGGAAGTGAATGTTGCCAATATGAGGAGGCACTCATTACAGAAGGATGATTAGATATTTACCTATGAAGGACAAATGAAATAACACCTACATCAGGTAAACAAAGTTTACCTTTACAAAAGAGATCAGTGGTATCAACACTGTGGAAAGCGAGGCCCAGAGAGCTGAATCCAAGGCCGGCTAGTCAAGGCAGAAGTGAAGCTGAGACTAACCTCATGCACCTACACAAGCTGAGGGCTGAATATCTGCAAAAAAGCTTTTAGAAAAGACCTGGGGGTCCTGGTGGGTGCGTTGACCGTGAGCCAGCAGTGACCTTGCAGCAAAGAAGGCCAACAGCACCCTGGGCTGGGTGAGTGTGTGCACACCTGGCATGCTGGGCTTCCCAGGATCAGAGAGGTGTGGACATACTGGGAGGGCCACCTCTTGGAGCATTTGTCATATGTGAGCAGAGGATGAGAGATCTGGGGTTGTATAGCAGAGGTGATCTTATCAATGCATACAAACATCTCATGGGGGAGGAAAAGACAGAGCCAAAGTCTTTTCAGTGGTGTGCACTAAAAGAGGCAAAGGGCACAAACTGAGTACAAGAAATTACATTTAAACTTCAGATTTTTCTTTTTTTACTGTGGCAGTGACTGAAGAATGAACAGGCTGCCCAGAGAGGTCGTGGAGAGCACTGGAAAAACGCTGCTTTTGTTGACCCTGCTTTGAGGAAGAGTGTTGGACTAATCAATCTCCAGAGGTCCCTGCCAAGCTCCACCACGCTGTGTTTCTGTAACAGAACACAGCTCTCCTGAATCCCAGGGTAACATTTGAAATGAAATGTTTACTGGATCCTGGGCATCTGCTCTGTTTTGATTAAATACTGCACACAGAAGTATATGATCAGTTATGGGGCTGCACATGCACAGGTGGTCAGTGCAAATGCATGGCTATCTGCAGAATCCCTCCATACGCGGGCAAACCAGCCAGCCTGTCAGAAGAAAACGTAAAAGATTGCTAAATTCCAGCTAGACAGAATTTCCAGCTGGAAAAAAAGAGGAAGGATGTGTCTGGGGAAACCTGGCCATGTGCTATTCCTGCCTCTGGGATCTTTTGTTAAGTCTCTGTACAGAACAGTTTCTCCTTGAATACTCATCTAATCAAAGAGGGTCTTTGCACACCGGGAACAGCGCATTCATCACTTGATTATGTGGTGGGTTACTTACTATTCATCACTCTTTGTATTCTTCTCTTTAAAACTTCTAAGCTGTTCCAGACAAGGGAAAGTAATGTGAGTGTGTAGTTGTACAGAAAGGCTTGCTGCTTTTCTCATACCAGCACATCCAGCTCATGTGGGCACAAGCAACTCCTGCAGCTGTGCCACTGCTTTAGCTTATGCACATTGCTTGAGAAAAAAATAAGCTGTAACAGGAGTTTAGTCTGGCAGTTACTTTTACAGCTTTTTATTGTAGTTGTGTCTTACGGCTCTCTGTCATTTTACGTGTTTCACTCCTCTCTGCAGTAGCACGGCTGCAAAATGCATGAAAGCAAAATGCTGCCAGTTGGGTGACCTCGAAGGTGGAGAGGGAAGGAATAACAGAGGAACTGGGAATCGGCACTCAGCCCTTTGTACCCATAAGTGTACCTGGATCTATCCAAACCAGCCCACACCTCCCTCCTGCTTCTCGCAGGGATGCTCGGGCTGTGGGATGATGGCTCGATTGCAGCGAGCCCCGCTCAGCCCCACGCACCTCTAGAGGGCGGTGATTGCCCGGCGGACAATCCCGTTCTGCTCTAACGGGATGATGCTTGAAATACCGGCACTGATCCAGCTGCGGAGCTGCAGCTGTTCAGGCAATTGCAGCTCCCCTGCAGAAAGGTGCAGGGTCTAGCAGAGACAGGTCTCTGTCCAGCTGAAGCGATGGAGGAGTTGAAGTGGACAAGTAATGTACCAGAAATTGGGTCAAGGGCTAGGACGAATTTACAAACTGTTGTGAGATGGTTAATTCTTAGAATTACCAGAGACCTCCATTTCTGTAACAGCATTGGTTTTCTGTTTCCCTTGTTTGCTGGTTCCCTTGAAAGAACCAATCCATAAGCACATTTATACTGGAGCCAAACACGGAAAAAATCAAATCAGCCAGCACAAATTGCTCCGAGCTCCTGGCTTTACACTAACAGCATGCTCTGTTTGGATTCCAGCACAGCACAGTCTTGCTGTGCAAGCCACCATCCCAGGGGTGGACTTACCAGGAATGAGGGGACAGAACCTTCCTTATTAATACCATTTGGTGCAGGAATTATTTCCATGGAGAAACATCTCCCCAGCCCCACCTTTCACGAGACTTCCTTTACCTGCATGTCAGGTAGGAAATGGGTGCTGAGGTTTCCTGCAGCATACTGTGATGCTGTGAGTGGTGCACATGGCTCTGCCCAGCTTCCACACCTCAGCATCTGACTGAAGAATATCTTCAGCCCTTCCTATCTTTCTTCTTTTTCCCCAGTCTGCTGTCATCATTTTGCTGATTACCTGCTTTCTTTACTTCTGGATCTCTTGTCCTGGTGCCTATTAACAGAACTCCACTGTACTCAGTTCTGCAAGAAAATGATGAAAGTTGTTTGAAATAAAGTGTGAGGTGAGGACAGACTTTCAGGGCAGACACATCTTTTCTTCTTGAAGCATATCTAAATTTGAGCTGCTGCTGCACCTTCAGTGCTGTGCTGGATGGCCACATTTGTGCCTGGCTCTGGAGCTGAAGTGTGTGCTCTGCAGCCGAGGTGCACACTCGCTGTGCTGTGCTTTGTGTGCTGTGGCACCAGGGTTCATGGGCCACAAGGAGTTTGTTTCAGTGGCAGGGGCCATCAGCACACGAGTCTTTGACAAGGCAGGCAGTGTGAAAACACTCTTCCCTCCTCGCACAGAAAGATGGGGCTGGTTCCCAGTTTGTTGTCTTTATATTTAGCATTGACTCCAAGGAGCGTAGTTAGAGGGGATGGAAACACAATCTACTCATTTTCATTTCTGTGTTGCCAGCTGAGTCAGGACCAGGCTGACACTGGCCCAGAATTATCACCCTTTGCTTGGTACATGGAGACATCTGTGTGTTTTTGTTACCCCTTGTCCATTAGCTCATGGACCACTGTGTCCATAGCACAAAAGGTCCTGCTGCTTTTCTTGGCCATCTTCACTCCCCTCATCCATCTTGGGCTGGGAGCCAATGGCGTGGGCACCAGAGATAAACCATCTTTTATTTCCAAACACAATCTTCTGCATCAGACCATGCCTTGCCTTTCAAGAAGCTGTCCTTTTCGGGACTTTTGCTTTGTTTTTTGAGAGCTTGTCATGGATTCATACATGTCATGACCCAGCACCTATTGCAAGCACATAATTCCAGCACAAAGGACTTTTTAAAAGCACATACATAGATGCTGCTAGTAGGAAGCCTAACATTCCTAAAGAATTTTACTGTCTTTAGGGCTATTTTCTACCTTCACTTTGTGGGTTTTGTTTCTCCAACTCTATATAGCTGCAAGGATTCACCTTAAATGGAAGTGACACAGCAAAACCTACTTGATAGTTTGCAGATTTAAAAATAGCCATCTTAACATAGGTTTTCCTTCCAAGGTGGAATGTACCTTCTATTGGAAAACATTCATGCACATTGTTAATATAGGATCTCTTTTCCATAGTCTGTCTTACAGTGAGTCATCTGCTCTCAGGCTCTAGGTATGTACATGCAGATAGGTGGGAATTAGCTTGGTTCCTGAAATTCTCTCTTTTGTATTGACTGCAAATCTGGGGTGGTTATTTTTAAATGTTTCCCATTCTCCAGACAAGATGTGAATGTAAAAGCAACAAAAGTAATGTTGGATGTTCTCCCTGTACCAATAATGTAGCTGTAAAATGCTGTGTTTTGATTTATCTGGTGGAATGCTATTTCTCTTTCAGACTGGTGCCAGAATTGGGCCAATTTTATCTGAAGAGTTTATTGTCTCAAGAAGTAAAAATAAATTGAAGTCACTGAAATTTGAAATATCTAAGTTTTTTTATCTCAGAGTTGTATGAATCAGTATCAGCTGAGCACCTGGCTCATGGAAATCAGCTCTTTATTTTGAAGAATATAGGTTTTAACTCGAAAAGAAAAAAAACTACTTGGATTATTTCTTAGAATTTTTGGGAAAACCTTGCAAACCTGGAAAAATGTCCACTTTTGCTAACTTCACTGAGGTGCTGTTTTCCCATGTTAGACTGAGAACTGGACTATTCTTGATGACACACTCAGTGTTTAGTGGAAATATCTATAATCCCAGTAATTAGAATGCTTCAGGTCACAAGCCTTTACTCCATGCCAGATCAATCAAAAGTTCCTGAGGACAGTTCTTTTGCTTTGGCCATAACACCTGCTGGACCCTGCACTGTTCATGTTGATTTGTGAGTGACAGTTGTGTGATGCTGTGTGAGGAATCAGTGGTTGCTGCAAAGGGTTACACACCTGGAAGAGGCTGGAAGGTGAAGTTCCCATGGGACAACTTAATGGCAGAACGAGGAGGCTCCTGTGGCTTGGATCACAGGGATGTAACAGCACTGCTGCATGTTTTACTGGGAGAAGGGAAGGACTAAAAGTGCAAAAATACCAAGTATGGTGTATTCATGTTCCAGTCCTAAGCCTTTACAGACAAGGTCTGACAACCCCAAATGCAGTTTCCACAGGCAAGGGTGCTGAAGAGCAAGATTGCTCAATGCTTACATAAGTGAACCCCTGCTAACTCCTGCTCTCTGAATCAGAACCTGTCTACTTATGGAAAACAGCCAGCTCAACTGATTTGCAAACTGGTGTTGAAAGATTCACAGAAGTTCTTATGGGATCATGAGGGCAGTAGGGAGGTGAATTTGTCTTTCTCTTGGATGGTAACAAAAAGAGCTTCATGTTTTTTGTCCTTACCTCCTCCATTTCCCTTTCTTTTTGTCTTCATGGTTGAGAAAAATCACATTATATTTGTTTATTCATTTGTGGTCGAGACAATAAAGACTCCTTCCAAACTCTTGGTTGCCTTAACTTAATTGTATTGTAAGTATAATTAAACCACAGTCTTGTTGAGGATATCTGTTCCTCAGATGCTCTGCCAGCAGAGTAACGACTATATAGCTTTTTCATTGTCTGGGAAGCTTCCTTGGCAGTCTTCACTAGAAGGTGTCAAAAAGGTGTTAATAAATCCAAGCAAATTTAGAGCAGGAAATTGAATGTTAACACTCTAACGCACTACTCATTTTTATTAGTAGTGTTTCTTATTTTGTTTTGTTTGTTTGCTTATTTGCTTGCTTTGTTAGTTGGTTGTTTTGATGGGGTTTCTTTCTCCCCAGAGAGAAAACCCACATGTGTGCTGGTGAAATGTCTTATGCTAAGGTCAGAAGCAGCCCGTGAAGATGACAAATTATCCAGATCTGAGTCTCTCACACCTCCTAGTCAGAGTTGATGATAGTTGTGTGTATCAGCAACCATTTCTGAAATCTTTTAGATTGTGTAGGAAGGATACAGTGATAAATTGTGAAATAGAAAATAGCTTTTCTTACAGGAAGAGCCTTGATATCAGATTAGGTCCAATAGGTAGAACAAAAGTGGCTGAAGCTTTGCTATAGCATCACTGATTTATGGAGAGCATAAAAGAAATTTTTGTTGTCAGTTGTTAGACATCCTCTTGGAGCCAAAGGAGGTGACACTATGGCTGCACTTCTGCTGTTTTTTCTGCAGTCCTCCCCCCTCTCCCTCACTCTTGTGAGGTGCTGAGTTGCGGATGGCTGAATCTCAGCTGTTCTCCTGACTTTCCCCTGTGTTGTGAAACACCAAAACTCCTTCACTGCCAGCACTCAGCTCTCTCATCAGCTCACTCACGGTGTCACAGCCCAGGTCTCCTACCAGCCTCATCAACACCAAGCATGGTGGCAGAACGGAGTCCTGCACAGATTCTGCTTGAAGACCTTAAGATAGGACCTGTAAAACTCCCAAGAGGAGTAAATGCCTGTGAGTGCCACCTTGTGCCTTTCCAACAGAGGAAAGAAGAAGAAACTGAGTGCCTGGAACTGCAGTAGCTGGTCAGCAGCACCTTGTGGTCATATGTCAATAAGGTACCCCATAAACTAAAATTACCTCATTGTTAGATTGTCGTTATTTTTTTTTTCCCCTGAGATCCTACTTGCTTGTACATCAGTCAAATACTGCTGTGTCCTTGGACTTCCAGCAGCAAACCACCACCTAAATGCAGTAAAATGGACCTCAGTCCAGTTCTCTTTGTGCAGCAGCATTTTCAGCTGTGTTTCAGCAGTCTGGTGGTGTTTGGCTCTGCTCTTTTGATTTTTTTGCTCCTTCAGTACCCACAGAGCCCATTCAGACTTCTGCAGCTGCCATCACTGCTCTGTTGCACCCTGCAGCGGAGAAGAGTCTCAAGCTGTCTGACACTGGTGTGGCTGCAGTATTTTGTGTATTTCTGCAGTATTTCTGCAGTATTTCTGCAGTATTTCTGCAGTATTTCTGCAGATCTGCTCCAGGCCACATTCCTGTATCAGCCTGTACTGAGAGATGCTGTAGAAACACAGAAGGCCTTGGGTTGGAAGGGACCTTAAATATCATCCTGTGCCAAGCCCCTGCCATGGGCAGGAACACCTTCCCCTAGACCAGGTTGCTCAGAGCTCCACCCAGCCTGGCCTGGAACATGTTCAGGGATGGGGCAGAAGTCCTTGCTTTGCCTCAGGATGACTAAACTCTTACTTTTCTCTAATCACTTTGATCAAGACAAATTAAATCAAAGCATTTGCTTCCTGGCTGGCAATTTTCCCCCACATACTGCGAATTTCCTGTTACTGTCCATGGCTTGAAGGAACAGCTTTTGGCAAGTCAGAGTAAAAACTACTTTGAAAGTACTGTGCCTATCTATTTAGGGAATAAAGTTATTGTGAATTAACTCTGAAGAAGTCTGTGCTGGTTAGACTTTTAAACACCAAAACAGGTCTAAAATGCTCCATGAATCTATTAAAACCTGAGATTTTTAAAAAGGGGCAAAAAAGAAGATAGACTTAGTCTAAGGAGGCAAACAGGGAAAGAAATAAGTCCTCTGGTACTGCCTAGCAAAGAGAGGCGTTTCCACAGCTCATGCTTTACAATTCAATAACATTTCAATAACAGAAATGAAGTGTCTGAAAGACTTAAGTTCTTGTCACTTGCTTTACAATACATACTCCTTTTCTAATGCTTAGCTTAGAGTGGTGTTTGGTCTACTAAAAACACACAAATTTCTTTCTGAAGCTAATACAGTCCTTCTGATGTCGCCAAGAAACAAAGCTTAAAAAACCTCTCAATAATAGCTCAGAACATCATGTTTCTGTACTGCAGTTTACAAGAGTGAGAGTTTAGAGGAGTGGTGATGCTGCTGAAAATCTTTCTACTCCCATGACTGTCTGAATCTTGAAATTAAATGAAAATAAAAAGGAAAAAAAAAAACAGAACAAACCCCTAGACCTTTAATTGTAACCTAATCATTTTGATCACAGCAATAAATATAACAAATGTGAGGCAAGTATGTGTGTGAGAGTGCAGGACAGAGAAAGGTTTAGGGCAAGGATCAGTGGAAAATCTTTAGAAATGATGTAAGAGAAAGGAAAGGCAGGGATTGGAGTTTGTAGCCTACACCAGAGACTATAAAAACTCTGAAAGAAAGCTGAACATTAAGGATAAGTTAGGAGGAAGAACATAGCAGGACCATTAAGGTTGGAATTGATTACATCCAATGCAAGGTAAGAGGAGTGAGGGCAGAATGTGTTGGGGATGTTTTGCATCTTCTGCTCTCTTTACAGAAGCTTTCTCCCCTTCTGTGTTTTCTTCTTTCTGATGTTTTCCTCTTTTTTTTTTTTTTTTTTTTTTTTATTAACAGACATGCAAAAGGTATAAAGATGCCCAGATCTGATGGGAAAAGCACAACTACTTTTTCCAGTTTGGAATTAAGATAATAAGGTGCCTATCACCTAGGATTTTAGTAGTAAAACTGAGCTAATATTCAGTGGAAACTTATTTCCTTCAGTTAATCAGCCAATATTTAAACAGAATGTGTCAGTGCATTTTATAACAGTGACAAATTACTTTTATGCTCTTGCAGTGCTTTGCAGTAAACTGCTGTCTGTGTATATTGTTATGGATTTTCCTTTTGGTAAGTTATTGTCAAATGCATATTACTTCTTAAAATAAGCTGAAGAGCTGTGACAGAATAATTTTTTTGCATTACTAAATATCATATGTGGTAGACAAGTTTGCTACATCTAACATATTGGAAAACATGAGATAAATGATTTAGGAAAAGTCTTTAATTTATGGATCTGCAAAAGGATTTTACTATATCCCATATTAGACAAATGTTGATCCAGAGTCTGCTGCATTCCTGCAATAGTAGAATAACTGCAAAAACATTCCTACACTAACAGAGCAATTATCATTATCCAGTGATCTGACTAGTTCAGTTTTGTACCTGTGTAAGTGAAGGCAGACTCTGATTCTGTGATAGTCATTGTAATTTCTCCATTCTGAGCTCAAAACTATTTCACTGTTTTTTTTCCTCCCACACTGAAGTTGTACAAGTAAATACATGCAAATAACGTTTAGTTTAGATGTCCAGAGGCTACAATAAAGTTCAGAATCCACTAATTTTTGAAGCACTAGCATGCAATGCCCTTAGCTTTCCTTACTTGGTTTTTCAATTTGAGATGATTGCTCTCTCATGGGGAGTGCAGAGTTGAAAGCTGAGGAGCTGAGAGGACATTTTTGTGCCTTTGCTTAACTCAGGAAACTTATTATTGCATTTATCTGTCTCTGTTCACCTGTATTCAAAATGCAGTTCAGTCTACTTTTCCTGTAAAATACTTTGAACATTATGAGGAATAACAAGCAAAAACCCCCAGCTCAAACCAAGCAAATCTATGGTGTAAACAATGGGAAAACTGAAAAATATGTCTGATTGGATCATTTTTTTATAAATACCTGCCAGTCTGATTTCAGCAGATTAGGACTTTGTTTTCACTCTGAATGAATGACAAGTGCCTTTCTGGGCTTCTTGAACAGCCAATTAAAACATACAACAGTTGTAAGAGCTCTGTTGTTAGACCCTGACAAAGATTGCAAGTGCTTGCAGCTTTCCTTTTCTTCTTACTTAACTCAGAGAGATGGGTTACTCTCTAATTTACATTTGCAATGCATTTCCCCCAAGACTTTTCTTCTTCAGGTGATATCCTTGATCAGAATGTTTAAGTCTTTATCCAGTAAATCAGTATCCATGTTTGAATCTTGTTAAGAAATTCCAATGCCATTCTTGTCTCTTAAAAACTTATCTTCAGAGATATTTTTATTTTGCTTTAAATGGTCTGTTTTATATTGATAAGCTATTTAGCTGATATACTTTTTTATACCTGGTGTGAAGAACTTTACTTGTCACTCAATGCTGTTAGGAAAGAAAATTATTTTTGTAATACAGAAAACCACAATCTATTTCTTGATTTTTCTTGATGGAATGGTTTCTTATTTTTGCTTCAAATGCTGAAGATGGCACTCTAACAATGAAAAGTTTTGGCTCTTGTGGTAAAGAAGAAAGAAAGCTGAATGTCAAGTTGTTAGAAATGTTAAGAAAAGTTGACATGTTTAGTCAGTATGTATATAAATAGTGTAGGGTTGAGAGTTTGTTGGCAATGAAGAATAGTCTAATAATGTTTTGTTTTCCATTGTACATCCCAGGAATACAGCAGCTCACTCAATTATCTTTTGAGAAAAGGTGCAAATAGGTTTTTCCCACTAAGACATATTTTCTTGCACTTCATAGCATCCTATTTTTTTAATATCCCCTCAGCTTCTAGATGGGCTTCATCACTTTTGTTTGTCTGTTGCTTCATGGTCTCCTACTTTTATGGTATATGTGTCAGTTTGGGTTTTTTAATTTTTGAAATCTATTGCTAAAAATTGATTTATTACACAGTGTAATAGTGTAGAAGTGTAGGCAGCTTTGCAAGATGTCCAGCCTGTGTCCTTCCTACCCGTTCTAAAGAAAATTGTCCTCATTTGTTCTGTAGGATCATTTGGTCTCATGCCCTGTTTTCAAAGGACGAGATGAGAACCATGACTGACTAGTGTTTCACAAGTGTTTGCCCATCTCTGTCAATTAATTTGTTCCTGAATCAGGATTGTGTCTGTTCAGCAAAGGTGCCCTGGCAGGGCTGTGTTCATTTGTGCACTTTTTGAACTCCTCATGGGCATTAAAGGGTCACCCTTTGATCCTTTCTCCGCACGATGCGAGTGCTGCTCTCACAGATGTTGTGCCCTGTGTGGGCAGGGTCCAGGTGAGCCCTGCAGCGATAAAACCATGACTGGAACCATGACATAAAACTCTGCTCTAGCTGAGTACAACTGGTAGGAACAGCTCAAGCATCTTCTGAGCCAAAGCATAGCTGTCAAACAGGCAAAGGTGACTAACGTGGTGATGTGAGAACATGCCAGGGCCAAACACTGGAAATCACGTTTCAGGGAATGCAATTATTGAAATGAAGACTTTGGCAATCCATCGACAAATCTTGACTGCCTTGAGAAATCTTGAAGGAGTTTCATTTCCAGGAAGTGGAACATGCTTGGCCTTGAAATACTGTCTGACAAAAGTTTTGTTTGGGACACAAAAATACCTATTTATCTCAAATTAACTAATCGTAGGCCTCTTGCAAAAGTTTATGAATTTTAAGTTCTCTCTTGTTCCACTAGATGAAACCTACCTCCTTCTATTTACCTATATAGTCAGGAAACTGAAAACAGAAGGAAATATACATTGTAGAGGCTGTCAGTGTCTGTACCACATATAACAAAATATATGGCATTGTTTAAAAATCTACGCCTACTCCAGAAAACACATTATTAATAACATAAAAGGCCAGACACTGGCAGCTTACATTTCATTTTGTCACAGAAGTCCCATGTCGCAGTGTGTGACTTCAGCATCTTTTAGAAAGCAATATATGAGAAATGCTCCCTATCTGATCTGTGGGATGAGAACAAAAACACCACTCTAAACTATTTTTGAGCTCTGTTTTTTTTTTTTTTTTTT
>VYZR01035334.1:80417-92130 GCA_013400675.1 Oxylabes madagascariensis
TTTTTTTTTTCTGAGGGTGGGATTAATTTTGATTTTTCTCCCTTTTCCTCGACATTTACATAACTACAAGATTGCACCTGAGAAACACAGGGTCCTTCAGCAGTTCTGAAATCACTAGGAGTGGTAGTAGGGGCAATGTTTTTGGCTTTGTGGTGATATATATGTTCAGAGGGCATCTTTTAAAACTTTTAAAAGTAAGACAAATGTGTTCCAGCAGGAGCAGACTTCTTGGAGCTTCACACAAGCCATTTTTAAGTTGTTCATTTGGTAAGATAATCATCCATCACGATTTTTTTGGCCAAGGTATATTCCCATCAGATGTACAATGTGAGCATAGCAAGGGCAGTGTGAGTACTCCATTTGATTAATCAATTCAATTAAGATAGGTTAATAGCAGCAGTTAATATTCTATTTAGTGGTACTGGAGCAGTAACAAAATAGCTCAGAAAGTGGCTTGCAGACACAGCTCTGATTTCCCCCAGCTGGCTGGAATCTGCACAGTCCCAGAGACCTTCCTGGGAAACAGGTGAAGAAGGCTTCCCAGTGCTATCCCAGGGTTACAAGAGGAGCATTGGAGCCCAAAGAGGCACTGCCAGGAGCTTCCCAATGCCTGTGGGACAGCCAAGCCTTGGCTCTGCATCAGCTCATTTTGGTAGCACTCAGGGGTTTCTAGGGCTGGCCACAAGGTGCTTACGGCAAGAGCAAGGTCCTCGTTTGCAGGTGACTTGGGCACGTCCCGTGCTGGGGTGCAGCACCGAGCAGAGCACAGCCATCAATACAGGCTGGCAGCTGGAGTGAAGGATTGCAGTGCAAGGCATGATGTCTTGCCTCGGTTCTCTTGCTAACAGGCCAGTAAGAAAAATAAGTCCCTTGTGATTTATACTTGCAGAGTAATCTCCACAGTAATGTGAAATATCGTGGTTCAAATGGGTAAGAACAATGATGGCTGTTACCGTTTCTGACAGGCAATGGGTTTGGAGCTTGGTGATGAATTGCATTCTGTCTGGGGTTTGTTCAGCCCACTTATCTTCAGAATGTCATTTTGGGTTTTGTTTTTTTTTCCTTTGTAAGAAAAACATCTTTTAAGTCCTTTGGTTTGATGTTGGAGACTTAACAGTTTCTGTTTGGTAAAGCGTTTTGCTTTCTTGTGATATTTTCTTGGAAAATGGCTCTGCATGGATTCCTAGGTAAAAGTTTTGTATGTTTATCCTGCTTTGATAAGGTAGAATACTGTTCTTTCTTTTATCTTTATTTTTATTTTAATTGGACCTGCAACAAAGATACCTAATTATATGAGGAATTTTTAGTTTTGACACATTTCAAGCTAAAGTATCGCTAAGACACATAAATATGTCTGAATTTCAGACTTGCAGTTACATTTAGAGAAGGGAAAACCATATTTTATGTCAGATAACACAAGACCCTGAGACACTACAGACATGGAGTTATACACCAATCCCTTGACCTACCCTTGTGAAGTTGGTGGTGAAGAATTTTCTGGAAGGATGAAATTTCAGTACATATAGTAAGGATGCATCTTGAAACGCTTGTCAGAGCTTTGCTTATTCTCCTTCAGTAACAAATACTGTCCAACCTCTCTTTAAGCCTCTCTCAGAATGTGTCAAGGTAAAATATGGATGGGGTGAAGCAATAGCCAGTGCACGGCTGGGAAAACCCCTTTTTGGCCAGAGGGCTCTGCTTGGCCAATTGCAACAAATGAGCTCAAGGAGAAATACCAATAACTTCTTTAATTACTGAGGTCCTATGACATGGCTGAAGGTGGTAAAATTAAGTGCCAGACTGGCAGAAGAAAGTGTGATTTTAATTGTATTTACATATTCCTCACTGCATCATTATTTTGCAGTTGCTTTTCTAGAGCCGAAATGTTCCACTACAATAACCCTGCCTTTTTCTCCTGCCTTGGTCCCATTGCTGCATGAAAATCAGTACAACAGGGTCTTGCTGGACCTAAGTTTCGCTCCCTTTTCACCTCTTTAGTTGCTTATTTCTTTGGGAAGTAGAGCCAAGCTTTAAGTCCTTACAATTTCCTCCACTTCTAATTTCACTGGCATCGAGTTCTGACCGGTTAATCAAATGTCTGTAGTGTTGCAGGTGCCTTACTGTTTATTTTCATTAGTGCACCAGTTGCTATTTTTAGCTCTTTAGTCTTTGAGTTGAATGAATACCAGCACAGATCTTAAACCATAATAAACATATGTTTTTAAGCTTGCCATTTATTTTTACATCTCTGTATCCAAATAGTCAGGATGTGGTTACCTGTGAAGGTAGTAGACTGCTACTTCAAATTTCAGTGCACACCCACATACAAAAATATACATTGTAGAGGGTTACAGCTTTAAAAACAGCCAGACAGACCCCTGTGTTTATGTCAAGCAGTGGCTGTTGCTGTCAGACTGAGAAACAGTGGTGTCACCTGGCTTAGTGTTTGGACTTTGTCCTTTGATTCCAGTGAACTGCCTGCCTCACCCCTACAGAGTAACTAGAAACTTTCTTCCTAACTGCCCATCCCTTATGGACAATAGTAATGATAATTATATATGTGTATATATGTATATATTCATACACTCTTTGTGTTTCTAATTTTGCCAAGTGGAGAGTCAGCAAAGAATGGCAGAATCAGACTTGAATTATACTCTGGGGCAGGACCTGGAGACAAAGAAATCAGCAACTTAGCAGATGCCTCTGGCAAAAGGCCCCAGCCCAGCTCTTCCTGACATCATCTGAAACATTCCCACCTGGGGAATTGGAGGCACATCACGTTTTAAGATCTAGATCCAAACAAGGGCTTAAACAATGTAGGCTAAACCCATGTCCAGAGGTAACCAAGCACCTTCCCCATCCTGAGCCTCCCCAAACTCCGTGCATTATTTAAAGCCTTGGTGGGCATCCACGGTTCTGCAGCTGTGACACATGGTCAGACCACCACCAGTCTCAGCAACACATCCCTTTGCAAGCTTATTATTAATAATTTTATTGCAGGATGCCATTGGATGTTGTGGCTCCCACTTGATCGTGTTGAGAACTAGCAAAACACTGCCTTGCCTTCAAAATATTACTGGAGGGGTATATGACTTCTGTCACAGCTTTGAGCACCTCTCCAGCATGTGGGGAGGTCAGGGTCAGCCTGGGCTACAAGCCAAAGTCTCCCTGCTAACAACTGAGCATCCAGTTCATCTGGTTTTAAGGCAAGTTTGCATTCCTCACTGCTGCTCCTGCAGGGATTGCACCACTGTGCAGAAAGGAATCAAGAGATTGGCAGGGCTGTATGGGAAGAAGCAGAGGAGGGAGCTGATTCTGCATGCAAGGGTGAAGAGCATTCAGCTGGCATTCTCTGGGTTTTATGCAGTGATTCTGACAGATAAAACTTATTAGCAGCCATGGGGAGAGCCTCCCTTTGTTTTTACTTCTTTAAGACCTGTGGAACAAGATCCCTCAGGGGATGCAGCTGTGGAGTCATTTATAGGTTGTTCTCCTTTGCAGATGCTGCAGTTCCAGCTCGTGGTGGCGCATTTGGCCCTGGTGATTGCCCTGCTGTGGTGGAACTCCAGCTCTGTGCTCCTTGCAGAGGCAGCTCCAGAGGTAGGTGAATGTTTGTGCTGGCTGTCACATAACTGTTCTTCCTTGGGCATTTTTAGTCACAGAGTGAGGAAGACACTGGGGTATACAAACACTGCTGGGAGGTGAAGGATTACCATTGACTGTGTAAGGGCCAAGGAGGAGCCTCAAGAAGAGAGAGACGCAAATTGCATGTCTCTGGGGAGACAGTCTGAATGAGGCCTCACCCAAATTCTCACAGTCCCTCCCGAAACACCTGGGGATTTCCTGGGTGTTAAAACATTGTGCAGTAGATAGAGAACTTCCTGAAGAGGGGAAGGAGGTGATGGCAGGGGGGAAAGCAAACTTCTCTGACATTGAAGGGAAAGTTCAATTCTTCTTCTTATAGACAAATAATAGCATGAGAAAGCTGCAGCTTTTAGAAGCCATAAGAAGATCCCTGGGAGAAAATCATCTGCACAAAAATTACAAATTAAAGGAGATGGACTAGACCAGGAGGGGGAAGGAGCAAAGTCACTTGCCTAAGCTTGTGGAGAAAAGCAGCAGATGAAATGGATGAGTTGTCTCATGTTTCACCCAGGATGATATATAGGGGTTGCCCCTGAAAATACTTCTACTGCATTCCCTATTTTTATGTCATCTTGACATAAGGCAGATTTGACAGAAAAGGTATTTATGTAATGGTTTCTTATCATTAAAAAAAAAAAAAAAAATCAAGTATCTAAAAGTTTACTCAAAGTAGCACTGTTTGCCTCTAGGGTTTTTACACAGGTTTTAAGATCAACTTAAACATTAGATGGCTACTGAAGAATGCTGATGGATCCTTCTACCTTGCTGTCTGTCTTCACATAAGCATGACCTGATTCTCCAAAAGTGCTGGAGCAGCTGCTGTTCTGGTGCCATAGACACCTGGTATCCTGCCTCCATCAGCAATAGATTTTTGTGAAAAGAATATAAGAACAGAACATTTTTGCAGACTTCTAGATCTAGAGACCTGCATTGGATCAGGGCATGTTTTAGCTGCTGATGGGCCAGAATTTGTCTTTGAACCAGTTTAAAATCTCAGTATCCACGACATTCTTTGGCAATGCATTCCCCTTCATCTGTGTGCTGTGTTTAGAAAGCAACTCCTTATATTTATTTTAAATCCACCATCTCGTGACTTCACTGGGTGGACTGGGAAGCTCTTTCTCTTGAGGAAAAAATTACTGGGTTTTATTCATTTCTTTGCTGTTCCTAAGTTTGCAAACCCTCTACTATACCACCTACACCCACTCTCAACTCTGCTTATCCATGAAATTATAGTTTGTTCAGTGCTTCACCAGAAGAAAAACTGTTTTCTACTTCTGATTATCATTTTAGCTGTCACTTTACTTCTTACAATCCTATTTTATCTTTTGAAGACAAAGTAAGTGGAGTTGCAAGGTATTCAAGAGCAAAGGCTCTTTTTGCCCTTCTGGTTTCAACTGTTACTGTAGATATTTATCCCCACTAACCAGAAGGAGGAGTTCAGTCTTTTTCAAAGGCATCATTTGGTTGTAAACCTCTATGAAAGTTTTATAACCCTAAAGGAGAGCAGAAAGGACTGTTCTGTGTACTTGAGGCTCACAAAAAGCAGAGTCGGGACAATGTGAGATCCTTTATAAAGGTTTCAACGGTGCTACACCATCGGTGTGATCACTGTGGTCGTGTGCTCCTCCTCACATAAAGGTCCCAGTTTTATACACTCCATCACTGTCTGCCACCCATCAGTAGGGGGAACATCCCCACCACAGCTGGAGTAGACAAGGGTATCGCATCATCCATGTGCTGCCTTCCTGCACACGTGTACTAAACCCACCGTGTGTGAGTAACAATGCCAGTGGTGTGCTCCGAAAGACAGAATAAAACCTGTTGGATGGTGTCAGTTGTAATGCTTCTATCTAATTCTGTGAATATCAAGTAAACAAGAAGGTGCATTTCATTCAAAGAGACCATGACTTGGGTTTGCTTTTGTAGACTAACTGCTGCCCTGCATTTTTCTGTTACATTAAAAGCAACTGTTTCACTTTGATTCCTTTCATTTCTTTCTCAATAGACCCCGGCATTCTCAGCTATTCTTATAGCAAAGTTTGGTTTTGAAATGATGTTAAGCCTAATGTTGTAATTAAGGTTCGAAGTGCTGTGTCAATTCAACAGCGTGTTCTTTCATTTCCTCCTCCCCATGTAGTGTTACTGCATAATTTCTTTGAGTGTCAGGGCTCAGCAAGGGTTTTTTGGGACATTTTTTGCATAACAATTAATTAATCTATCAGATATGGATGGAAACTTCTGTAGAAGTTTTCATTGCTACTTATTAGCATTAATTTAAAAACAAAAATCAGTTTCCTGAAAACTATCAGAATGGATATTGGAGTTGGGCAATGGTGAATGCATTTTTCAGAAGGATTACTCAGCTCATGCTCTAAGTGATACTAATCACAGTGCTGGGATAGGGATAGTGGGATAGCCTGCAGAAATAGGCTTTATGAAGCAACAAATTTTAATATTTCTTCCAATAAAAATGAAAACAAGTTCAGTTCTATAAAAAAAAAGGGCCACATTTCAGATAAGGAACTTGGTTTTAAAACATTGTCCCAATTTCAATGTCCTGGTAGTTCTGTATCTACAGGACTGCTCCTATGACACTGGTTGAATTCTTTTGTTTCCTAGGACTTGAGCAGCCAGCAAACTGAAATTTTACTGCTTTCTTTTGCAGCCTCTGGAGCCTTCTTCTGCTCTGGGCGTGGGAGACCATCCCCTTGCCAGTGAAGAGCAGTCAGCCACCAACCTGGCAGCCAAACTGTTCCTTCTTGATGACTTGGTGTCTCTGGAGAACGAAGTGACCGAGACCAAGAAGAAAAGAAGTTTCCCAGGATTTGGCTCCCCGATTGACAGAATTTCTTCATCCTCTGCAGGTGCTAAAGGCAAACAGAGGTAAACTCTTAAATATTCCTGCCAGTAATAAAGTTGGAGGAAGGCTGTTGCTAGGTGTTCTGGACACAGATGGGTTAGCTTTAGCCCCCAGCAGGTTTGCTGGTCAGTTGTGAGGTTCCTCTGATCAGAAACCATCCAAACAGTGTGTCACACTTCAGCTGTGATGTATAATGCATGCACTAGTTCATTTATCCCTACAAGGCTGCACAGCTACCAGACAGCATTCCAGTGTATGTGATTTTCCAGTATGCTTCTCTCCACTGATGTGAACTAACATTCAGTTTAAAACTACATTTCTGATCATGAGCTTATTTAAAGCAAAAAAATGTGCCTGAAGTTCACAAGCAGAGGGGCAGGGCTGGGTGCTCCTGAGAGTGGGATGGAAAGAAGGTGTGGTAGAGTGGGCGTTTTGAACAGAAAGATGAAGGACACATCATGAAAATGGGCAGGCAGAATGAGCTTCAAGACCTCCATCAGCTTTGGATAAGTCAGGGTTTAATCATTACAGCAATCTGTGTTTGAAAATAAACTTGTTTATAACAGGGTTAAGCAGTGAATGATGCCCAGTGTGGCTGGGGAGGGACAGTGAGTTTGGGGCACAGATTTAGGGGCTGTTCCCTGTATCTTCCCTGTCTTGTTCTGCTCTTCTGGTAACTGTCTTCTCTTGGATGGAATCCCTAATGCCACAAAGTATTTAATAACATGCTTAAAGCTTAATATGGAAATGGAAAGTATGCACGAGAGCCAGTCCATATTACAAGTACGTTTTTCAAACAAAGTTTTGCAGTATTTTCTTGTTGTTTTTCCATTTATCCACCCAGTCTGCCACTAGGACTGTATGGCTGCAGCCAAAAGTGATAAAATACAAAATTCTTAAAACCTTAAGTATAATTATTCTGTTCTGTCCACCTCTTCAAGATATCAAAATCAGCTCACTCTTCATTTGCTTTTTAGCATGTTTTCCTTTTCCAGGCAAAGGAAAAAAAGGTCATTTTTGAAGCTATGCTTTTTTTGCAAAGGGTAAATGGTATTCCAAATTTTTCTCATGGTTTTTTTTTTTTTTTTGGATGGAAATCTTGCATTCTATGTGCAGTACAAGGGAAAAACTAAACAAAGAAACAAACAAACAAAAATATCCCCAAAACAATTACAAAAAGCAAACAAAAAACAAAAAGGGAAATTGTGGTGAAAAACAGCTTGTCTCTGAATAATGAGCTCATGAAAATGAGTGACACTCTGCACATAATTCCCCCTTTCCCAGCAGCATCAGCACAGTTTGCAATTTTGAGTTGGGATTATCACTTTGGGGGAACTGTTTAGTTTTTAAATTTGGGGTTGAGCCATTTATTAGAACCAGCTGAGCTGCTTTGAACAGTGCAGTGATGGTCTGACACCACCACCGGCATGGACCGCAGGTCAGACAGATGCTGTGGAAGAGTAATAAGGCTTTTGATAGAAAAGTACCTTTAGATAGAGACAGGCTGAAGCTGCTGCAGAAAGAGGAGTAAAACCAAGGACTGGGCACCCTGTCACGGTCTCTCAGCCAGCAGGTAACAGCTCATCCCTGCACCAGCTGAGCCGGTCGGTCACCTTTAGAGTCCGGGAAACTCATTTGTGGAAGCTGATAAATAGATGGAGCCCCCCGAATCAGTGCAGTGTGTACAGTGCCTGGCACAAAGCAGAAGCTGTTGGAAAAGAGCAGATCAAATGTTAGCTCACTTAACAGCTTGTTCTGACCCGCACCGATTGCAGACAGGAGAGCCCAGATCCTGCTCGGGCATCAACACCGGTTTGTAGCGCTTTGAGAAGCACGGGAAAAGCGTGCCGGGAGGCAGGAGAGATAGACAGATCCTCGGGCAGGCAGAGAGAAAGAACCTCCATGAATCTTAGACAAGGCTGTTTTGAGGAGAAAAAGCCACTTTTCCCGCCGTGCAAAGAGAACGCCGCGGGGCAGCGCGGAGCGGAGGCGCTGCCGTGCCGCCGGGTCCCGCAGCAGGGGACGCTCGCACGGCACCGCTGCACATCCCCGCTCTGAGCGCAGGGCACAGCTCGGGGAGCACCAACACCGCCCGAACACACCCCCGCCAAGCAGCTCCAGTCCGGGGGGGTCATTCCCCTTTTCCCCAGGCAGGCTCGGGATGGCTCTGACAGCCCAAGCCCCGCCTGTGCCTCCCCCGCTGCGGGGAAAGCTGCGCTTCCCTTGGGGGAGCAGGCTGAGCATCCCGGCTGTCCTTCCCTCTGCCTGCCCCGGGGCTCGGTGCCTGAGGAAGGGACAGGCCAAACAAAAGGCTCCCCTTTGTGATGTTCTGTACTGCCCTAGCACTGGTGTGGCGCTCCCCTCACACGGGTTACACCGCCAATTCCCATTCCCCGACCTCATTGGAAAAGCAGATGGAAAAGATCCAGCGGGGCTGTGGATGCCGGAATGATGCACCTGGACTGCAGCCCATGCCCGAGAGGTGTGAGGGAAGGAGCCTGCTCAGATGAGACCAAGAACTGCACAGTTCTGGGTGGGGTGTGCACAGCCCCAAAGCCCCAGGGTGAGGCAGCTTAACAGTGCTGGCACAAAGTTAGGCTCGAGTGCACCACAGCATTCTCCCCTGCTTGTTACTTTGCAGTTGCCAACTTTCAGAACAAAATTTATTTTTATTTGTGTTCCTCAACAAGGACCGATAAAGAATTAATCCTCCAGGGCTTCTCTTGGACTTGCATTTCACTGGCAAGTATTTCTCAGGGCAAAAGTTGAGGTTATTCTCAGCTGCAGGAATTCTTGCCATTTCCACAACTAATTAAAATAAAACTTCTGCTGGTGGAAAAAATGCTCCAAAAATGCTGAATTAAGATAGGAAAACTTACTATTTTATATAAAAACAACTGCAAAAAATATTACTGTGTAGAAATTCTTTCACACATTCCCCATGCCCTCATTCATCAAATTGTCAGGAAATTCACCATCCATAGGTAAAAAAAATGAACCCTAAAATATTCCCATTTTCAATCTCATCGAAGGACTGCTCCTCTATAATTTTGATGAACACTACATTGACAGAGAACCTACATAAAAATTCTACTAGAGCATCTCTGACTTGTCCCCTCTACTACTGTGCAATACTCACTACCTCCTTGCTTATCTTAGCCCCAGCTGGTGCTGGAGCTTTCAAAGACCCAGGCAATGGCTCACCTGCAGTATGTGATACTGTGCAGGAAACAATTCCCCTTTATAAATGCAGTGTATCACCTTTCTTTTATGAATTGCAGTTAACCTGGGAAGTTAGTTTGCTGCCCAATAAAAATAGGGATAGTGGATCAAGCTCAGCCAGTCTGTAAAACAGCTGGAACTGCAGCCTTTTGTTAGACAAGAGCAGCATCTTATTTCCAAACACTCACATCTTAGGCTGTTCCTGCACACTCTTCTGTCTGAACTATAAGGTGTTAGTGGGATGAAGGAAGGAATCAAACATGTAGTGACATTTTGATTATTCATAGATGTCTTTTTCCCATTTGTTTCCCTCCCTCTCTGCTCATTTTCCTCATGCAGGAAGGTGCTTGAGCTGCCTAAGAGAAGGTTTGGGGTTCCTCTGGACCGGATTGGAGTGAACCACCTCGGTAACACTAGGGGTTAGCAGTTCCTGCAGGTAAGCCAGAGTGTTCCAGGCATGGGCAAGCTTGGAGAACCCATCTGTTCTCTGTTGCTGGGGGTGCTCAGTCATGTCAGCAGGCTCGGGAGGAGTGACTTAGGGAATGATGGCTTCTTATAAGATGGAATGCCCTAATTTCCCACTGAGTACCTCTCTACAAGCAAACAAATGTTCCTAACATTTTAATCTCCTCTAGTCTACCTTACAGTGTGTTTGCCCAAGCCTTGCTTTTCTGACATGGGAAAATATAATGTTTACTGCTTGTTTTTTGCCTACAGATGCTTCGATTCTGAATGAGTGATGCTGTATTGGAAACATTACAGAGATGTGGAAGATGCCTCTCTGCTTGTCTTTTCTTTGCCTAATGATACGGCACTCAAGGAATTGACCTCTTGCAAAATCTGTTTCAAGTTGCATTTTACAAATGTTGCATTCACAAATAATAGCATGTTCAGTCCATCAGGTCCGAATGCTCTCATAGCTGTGCACAATGTCACTGGTAGGAGGGAACAGAGAATATGTATATATTTTTATTGCATGGCATTTATCTGTTAAACTTGTAGAATTTTATTATCCTAGTCAGGACTGAGATTTTTTTGATTGAAAATAAAACTTCCAGAGATGTCAACAGCAGTGCATGAAAAGCAGAGAGTTTGCTTTGCACGTTTCTTTCTGCAGGGGAGCTGTTTGGTAGATGAAGGGAGGATATAACAGTTATGGGACAAAGCTAGAATGCATTTGAACTGCTGCTTGGGAGGAGATGTTTTCTGCCTTCACTAGGAGTTAGTCTGAATAACAACAGTGACAAGACCTTGGTATTTATCCTGTTGTTTTGAGTAGTCTTTCTCTTATCTCTGCACCATATTTAGACATGTTTTCATCATATGGCAGATCCTGAAATGTGGTGAGACTTCTGGTTGTTGAATACATTTCACTCCTCCCTATGCATAACATAGGATAGTGTCCAAATATGAAGTCATCCCCTTCCAAGGTCGTCTGCATCCTATGCCTTATTTTAGCCTCTTGATGTGTGCACAGGACATGGGCAGAATCCAGCTCTAACAGTTCAAATAATTCTCTCTCTGGCAAAATGTAAACATGTCCTGTCCACTTCATTTCAGAGTAGAACAGGTTATCGTAAATCCTCTTTCATCCTTTTCACTTCTTTCCAGATTATAAAATATAGCTGAGAAGAGCTGTCTGCTGACATCTCAATGCTCAGATTCCTAGCTGATGTTTTCTAAACCTCACATTCTCACTCCTTCTTGGACTCGGGTCCATGTCAGCTAAATTCCTCGGATTGCTATTCTTGGGTATAAATCATCCCTTGCACTGCAAAAGAAGATCCATTGAGAAAGGAATTATGCAGGATTAAGGAAAAAATAAGCTATTCTTGCCGAACACCTTGTGTAAGGCAGGAAGTAATGCTGGAGATGGGAGTTAAGTGTTAATTTCCTGATCTGGTATGAGGCATAAAGCACCTGGCCATCAGCTAGCAAAATGGGGAAAAATCGAGTCAGCTCAAAAAAAAAAAAAAAAAAAAA
>VYZR01035334.1:92147-114765 GCA_013400675.1 Oxylabes madagascariensis
AAAAAAAAAAAAAAAAAAAAAGTACTCGGGAAATCAATGAGACTTAAAAGCTTTTGTGAGGGTTGGGGCTTTAGGACAATCGCCCTGGTTCAGCTGTGGTGGGAGATGAGAGTCCCACTCAGAAGGGCAGGTAACATCTAGTTCCTGTGCTCAGACAAAACAGGGGCCTTTCCCATTTTCCTCTGTGCCTAGAGCCTTGCCCAGAGACCAAGACTGGTCCAGATATAGAAAATCTGCAAGGAACTTCACTTTTATTGATATTTCGAATATAGGCTGATGCTGCTGCTCGCAGCAGCACAAACCAGTGACTCACATCAAGAGGTGTCCCTATCTTTGCCATCTGCCAGAGCACTGCAGCTGAGTTAGGAGATCATTTCCCCTTCAGTGAGTGAGCTGTCAGTGCTTGTGTGTGAGGTGAAGCACTGCAGATGCTTTCCAGACCAAGCTCTCAAAAGTCAGAGAAAAAAAGAAAGCCTGTAAGTCCATATGTGATGATCTTGGGCTTTTGCTTCCCACTTTTCTCCTGGTCCTACTGCTCATTTTCTGCCTTTAAGCTTCCAGGTGAAGGGTTTGAGAACTGGACTCAGTGGGTGCATGTGGACTGACTGACCCAAGAGTTTCAGTCCATGCAAGAAGGAAGCCTGCAAATGCAGCCCCAGGCAGTCCTCAGCAGTGCATTTGCACCCTCCACCCTGAGCCTGCCCTGCAGTTTAGGGAACATTTATCTCCTTGCACTGAGCTCATCCAGACAGGCTGCAGATAATCTGCTTGCAGAGCAGCCGTATGTATGGGGCATGGGCAGATTATGGACGTGGTGACCTGACCACTCAAACAGCTGCCAGTCAAAAGAACCATGGACAGAGTCAGTGCATGACACATTTTTGGAGATTGAGACCAGAGAAATCTGGTGCTAACTAGATGTGCTAGCTAGATTTGCTAATTTTGCAAAGACACTGCTGGATCATAGAAGTATTTGATAACTGGCAGGTATTAACCAGGGCTTCCAAAAAAAAGCAGGGTTTTAAAGACTGAAAGTTGTGTGCAGAAATGGCCTCCATCTGAAGGGAAAGGTGAAAGCAAAGCAGGACAGAGGGGTCTCTGGTGGTGTTGGTAGAACTGGGAGCTGGAAGCTTCAGTCCTGCTCCCCCTGCACTGTGTGGATTACCTGGAAGAAAGCAACAGTCTTTCTGTTCTCATGCCTCATCCATCAGTGAGCACACTGAGACTTCCTGTGGCTCAAGAAGCACTGCTTAAAATCTGTAAATTGGCAAGGGCTGTTTCAAATAGGATGATGTCTGAAAGGCCAAACACCACAATTTGTTTCTGTAGACAATGTTGGATGGCTCCAGCCATTGTGCACAGCATGGAGATCAGTAAATGTGAAATGAGGATAAACTGCAGCATCCATTGCACACCAGACCTGTCCTGTGCTGCCTGGATGTGCAAATCCATTCAGTCTGTGAGGATTTTCTTCTAACAAATCCACATGATCTACTAGAATGTCTCAGGGAAATCCCTTTAATTATTGCCTGTGGGTCATTAACTTTAGCTAGAGTGACTGCCCAAGCATGGGCAGGGTGTGAGCAGCCACTGTGGAGGAGAAGGGTTTCTGTTCTGTGAGTTTAGGAGAAAGGACAGGACCCCCACAGTGCCACGTAGAGGGTAAGCCTGGGGGGAACAACACAACCTCTGCTTCTAATTATTTAATAAATTGCATTCAATACATGCTGATCTCTGCAGCACAAGCAGCTAATACAGCAGCATAGAGTGCCTGTCAGGAAATAGGGGGTAGTTTGGGTACCACAAGCACTTAAATAACTGCACTGATAGGATGCAGCAGAAAATCACTACTAAGCAGCATGATGCATTGCACTCCAGGGAATTCCTGTCTAGGGTCAGAGCAAGCTGTTAAATATCCTCAGACATGGAATTTGTTTTCCTGACTTGCTGATGAGTTGTCACACCGGGTCAGGAAGGCATGGCTACAGCAAACAGGTGACAGATGGAGCCTGTTGCTCTGGCCTTTCCTTGCACTGGGATTTCCTGCAAGCCGAAATCATCTGAGCTCAACACCAGCTTGGGGCACTCAGTGCAACTCTTGGAACACACCTCCCTTTCAGCTGAAGCACCAAACTTTTAAAGAAAGAGAGAGACTATTCTTGTCCACAGGGTATAATTTTTTCCTGGGTTTGGTGCCAATGTGAGGGTATGTAAAAGTGTGCTCCTACATACCTACTCACACAAAAGCAACAGAAAATGGGAAATGTGTTCTGAATCACCACCAAAGATATAACGAACAACAAATGGTAACAGGAAACTGTATTTTGCATGTCATTAGATTTCACTGATACAATCAAGCAAGCTGGCTTTATTCCCTAGATGCTGGCTTTGGCCTCCAAAAGGATGAATAGGTCTCCTGTTAATGAAGTACATCAAGGTACGGCTGTGGTAAGAGTGTGCCTCTTGCCAGAGCCCAAGGCAATGAGTGTAGGATGGCAATTACAGCTTTAGGAGAGGTAACGTTTTGGAAGAACATGTAATATGCAAGCTGCAGTTAAATCACACGGCTCAACAGAGCTGGAGAGACATTTCCATGCTAGTCAAAATCATTCCACACATTCACAGTGGCTACCGGATCCTGCTCTCATTTATATTGCTGGAAACCTCAAAGTTAACATCAGGATTTAGTCTGAATTTACATTTTCAGGCATGAGGTCCTTTGCTTTTGCAAGTAAATATGGGTAAGGTGACTTGAAATGAATATATGTAAGAGTCACTATGGGATTGTGATCTTTTCCTTTTGGACAGGGCCAGATATAATTCTGCAGTAGGAAAGGCCAGCTAGCACCTGCATTCACCAGCCAGATGAACCAAAAATCTCTGCTCAAAACATTTCTTTGGGGTGAGTAGGTACAAACCAGTGGGTCTGGCCCAGTCCAATGAGGACAGTATCCCATAAATATCTATGAGAAAGACCCAGCTCTCATTCCTGATCCTGGCCCAAAGGAAGGGCCTGTTTCTCAGGCACAATAAAACCCTAGGTGTTTAATGGGAGCCTTCCTTCCATTGTGAGCTCCACATGAACCATTAAGGTAACAAGAGCCGACATCAAGGGAAATGTGCTGCACTTTGGGTCCCTGCAGGGGCTGAGAAAGCAAATAACACGTGCTTCTGTGCAACAGAAAATCTTTATTGGAATGGTATCCAAAGGATTCAGGGCTCTCTGCCTGCCCTCCCCTGTGCACGCTGTGGGACACGGCGAGGAGCAGCTCTGGCTCCGCAATCCCGCCCTGAGCCCTTCACATCACACCCAGCCTGCCTTCTTGTCCCAACAGCGGCCACCAGGGCAGCTCAGACCTGCCCAGGAGGTGACAGGAAACCCAGACACCACTGAGAGACACGTCTGCAGTGTGGGCTGAGCCCCAAGGCCGGGGGAGCTGAGTTAGTGTTCGGTGCCTCAGGGGACCTGGTGAGAAGGGGAGAGTGTACAGTGGCAGCAGCCTGAATGGCACACACAGGACAGCACAGAAAGTTGGGAAGCATCTTCTGAGTAGAAGATCACGGTAGGTTAAACCTGGAAGAAAGGGACAGCAGAGAGTGGCAGTGGGCTGCCAGCTCCTGTCACGGCCCCTGTCAGACTGGGCTGTGGGGCAGTCGTGGAGGATGGCTTCCAAATCAGCAGCACGATGAGGGAACAGAAGAAACTCTTAACATGTTAATACCCAGCAAGGCAGTTTGGGGAAGGGCTCATCTTCATCCTCCGGTCCTGACAAGCCTTCAGATGCAGTATTTCCAAAAGCAGGCTGTGGAGGGATACGAAAGAAAGATGTCAGCATACAAGGGACTTTTTCCAGCTTCCCACTCTAGCCCTGGAGAAGGTTTCAAAAGACCCATGTCTTGAGAGAGCTGGAGCATGCAGGCAGCACTGTGCTTTCAGGACACATCTCAATAACCAGCTTTGAGTTCATATAACACTTTTAGAAGGTGTTTCTTTTAGCTGCTCATAGTCTAAACATGGGTCTAAAAGTTATCTTCATGTTCCTTGATTTAAAAGGTTTCCTTTTGTTCAGCAATGTCAGGAACCAGCTTTTTCTTTCCTGTCTACTGGTCAGCAGTTTTGCTGCTTCAGAGGTGTGTACAGGGGTTTTCACCTGTGGCTGACTGGAAGGGCAGGATACTGACTTGGAGAGATTAGATCTGGTTCTTAGTTTTTTTAAAATCCAGTCATTACCACTCTGCTACCAACCATCCTCCAAACAACATTGATTTCTGTAGAATCTTCTAAGACTAAATTAGGGAAGGATGTATATTTTGGTGTTGGAAAAAGTAACTGTATCACAACCAGCATGAATCCCATGTGAGTTTCCTGTTATCAAGTATAAGAAAAGATTTATACCTGGTTTTTGAAAGCAGGATCTTGGAAGAAAACTCCTACTGAATCAGCAGTGCTCATGCTGAGACATGAGCTCCTCCCAACCTGGAAGGACTTTAGATGAAGACAGATTCCCTGCTTTCATTTCTGTCAGAATCTGATTTAAACCTGGCAACGGGAAGTAGTTTTATCTACATTAAACCTTCCAGATGGGTGGGGGCATGAATTACATTAGCCAAATTAATGACAGCCTCCAGGGGTGCTTATAAATTGCATATTGCCTAAGGATCACCTAAGCATCTAAGCAAGCCTTGCACAAAGGGATTTTCTCTTGGCTGGCTGGCACTTGTCGGCTCCCACGTGCACAGAGCATGTGGGCTAAGGGCAGAAACAACTCTTTTGTTTTTAGGCCAGATCTGTCATCAGTGACTTCTGGTTCACAGCAGCTACTGCTTTGTGGAGGAATCCACTGAAAGCCAGAGCAGCATTGTCCATGTGTTTGTCAGGGACAGCTTCACAGGAGCACTGGTGCAACATTTTCCTGAGCCACTGCATACAGCCTGGACAAAGCTTGGAGACCAACTGAGGGACATACCAGATCTTAGTTCCCTGCATTCTTGGTTGATTTCCACATCCTTTTTAGCTGTTTTTCAGCAGCAGACAAGTGCTCCTTTTTTCTCTGTGGGGAGGCACTGACCTTGGCAGGGGGAATGCCTGCAGTCCACATGCCTCATTATGCCTCCAGCAGTTGCTTTGAGGCCAGAGCAAAGCGAGGGGTGCACTGTGGGGACGTGTTCATACAGAGCTCCCCCCCTCCAGGGCAGGCACTCACGGCTCATATAACCCCAGTTCCTCTGTGAAAAGCAGGATGTGACACTGCCTGCCTCCATGAGGCCCTGGGTGTGCAGACCTGGTGTATCTGCCTCGACAGCAGACAGGGCAGGGGGACACAATCCTCCTCACCAGCTGCTAAACCAGCCAGCCATAAGAGAGAGCCAGGACTGCTGGAAAAGCTGCCAACCAGCTGTTTTTCAGCATATTTTGGGCATGTTTACTGTGACTGTCTTTGTTGCACAAAGGAAGCCCTGGAAATGAGAGTGGACAGGATGGCTGCAAGGCTCAAATTCAAAACCTACCACGTTTTTTGGGCTGGGATGCTGAGAGACTTTCCAAGGCATAGGCCACCTCTGACCCGTCCTCAGTTGAGAGCTGATCCTTCAACTTCCCCAGCTGTTTAAACAGAAAAACAGCAGTAAACAAGGGCCCCATCATGAGGAGCTCCACAGAGTGCTGGGAAATGCAGGGCAAAGGAGCTACAGGTAGTTTGGCTGGCAACATCACTGGGAAGGGTAGAGTGTTCCCTGGAGCAGGACCATTCCCAGAGGATCTGTCTTTGGAGCACTCATACCTCCTCATGTCCTCCTTCATTAAGCTGCTTGTTTGGTGGCAGTGGTGTGGGCGCTCCCTGCTCTTTCCCTGCACCCTGGTGTAAGTCCCTGTGGAGAGGAGGCTGTGTAGAAGGACACTGCAGCACCAGGAGTCAGGACAGTGCTGGGGCAGGAAGTCTTCAGGCATCCAAACACTGCAGCAGAGGGCATCACCTCTCTATTGCCCTGGGTTGTCCCTCCTCTCTCTCCCTCACAGTCCCTGCTACCCTCCCTTGGTTATAGTGTGGACAGTCTACAGCATTTCTTCATCTTTAGTTACACTTTTCTTGTGGATTGGGAGCATCTACAGCCGTCATCCCGACTTTTGCTCTGGCAGAGCTGCTCTCAAAAAGTCCAAGCTCATGTCCCTCAGCACTGGAGCAAGAGCCTAGTGCAGGACCTGGCAGCCTCCTGTCTGGCGGGATGCACTGGGACTTTTCAGTCTGAAATAAAATGTGCCATGTGGAACTTAGCAGGACCTCCAGCACCCATGCAAACAGCTGGAACCTGGCCTGAGAAGGAGAAAAAAGCACTTCCACTGCTTGCAGGGTCTGGGTCTCAGTGGGAGCCATGCCAAGGTTGCTGCAGACCTTTCCCTGTTCCTGGGTAGCAGGTGTAGGATGGGGACTCTGTTTGTATGTGTGTGCTCTGATCAGCCCAGCAGGGCTCTGACCTTGAGTAGGGCCACTCTCACAAGCAGAGTCCAGAAAAATTCTGGTTTAGGCAGGCAATGGCTTTCCCTCCAACTTGAACCTGTTACCTGATGCAGCCAGCTCATACAATGCCTAGGAAGGCAGCATGACCTCCTCTTCTCACTCCCTTTTCTCCTACGGAGATTTCCTTTGGTGCTTAATTCTTTCCTGGCTTGGTCTTCACTGGCCTTTCACTGGTGACAGAGGCAGGAACTGCTCAGCTTTTATTGCACCAGTCTATATCCCAGTTCTCTTTTTACCTTTTCCAGCTTGTGCAGCTCTTTAGCCCAGGTTCTGCTTTTCCCTTTTCTCGATCCATGCTTATATTATACCAGCAGGGGGAAGGGTAGCAGGATGCAAAGATGGAAGGATAGGGCATAAAGACAGCTCACACAATTGTTTAATTACCCATGCAAGAACATGCATCTATGTGTCTGTACATTTGCTCCTCTCACCTCTTCAAGCTCTTCAAATTTCTTTGCCATCTCCCAATCTGCAAGAAGGGAGAGAGTAACATCAGTATCTGTGTTGCTTCCTGAAGCTCAAATTAAAAACCGTTTCTTCATTTGCCCTCTCCGGAGGTGAACAAGCAAAGACCTTGTTATCATTTAACTCCTGTCAGTGATCTCCAAATGAATGACGGCAGAAACAGACAGAAAAGCAGGTTTTCTCTGCTGAATCCTATGGGATCTTATCCTAATTCTCCATTATGAGGGAGGCTTCTTTATTGCTCACCAGGCCGTAGGGGAATTGGCCCAATGAGGTCACTTACTGTGTGATATCAGTTCAGGTGAAACTCTTTGCTGCTTTTTAATTTTTCTCCTGCTAACTGCAAATCTCTAATGCTGGCTTTTCTGTCACTGGCTTTTATATGAAATCCCATTGCTTCCTTTATGACTTGTTTATCCCCACATCACCTATGCAGGCAGAAGTCAGAAGACACAAATTTAGCCTAGCATAACTTACTGATTTGTAAGTCAACAAAGATCCAGGCTGGCAGAGTAGAGCAACAGGAAAAGTCACACAGAAGTAAGTGCACGGATTCCATGCTTCTAAACATTAGGGGAGCACGAGGAGCTGGGCCCAGCCTCAGAGATCAGGCTTAGAGATCTCAAGGCTAATCATTACTGTTCTTCTGTCAAACAACTATGCAGGTGGATGAATGAACTGCCCGTGCAGAAAGAGGGGAGAATTAGGTGCCTAAGAACAGGATCTGAAACATCCAGCTGAACTGAGAAGAGCCTGGAATAGCAACAGGGAAAGCTGCAGGGGTGGGGAGTTTCAGTCTCACTGCTCTTGAGGACTGAGGTACCTTACTCTAGACCCAAACTGATGTCATAACCAGTTAATTTTTTAATTAGACAGATGAGCTCAGTCAAAGCTGAGCGACTGGCTATAGTAGTTCTCCTGGGAGGGGAATGCAAAGTGATCAGCTGGTTTTAAGTGCTAGTTTGGGAAAAAATGCGCTGAAATAAGCAGAAGAGCCGGGAAAGAGCTAAAGAATGTGTTTGCTGGGCACCACAAGCAAACCAAAAAGCAGCCCTGGAGCTGCTTCTTTTCTCTGTTCCTAATGTGGCAGCAGGCATTGGGCTGGATCATCAGGAGGATTTAAGACATAATTCCCCTTGATTTCAGATTTCAGATAAGACTTCAGCACACAGTGCACATTTCCAGACTTGGGCTTTTTTTTTTTTTTTTTTTTTTGCACATTCAAAACTGAGCAGGAGGATGCCAAGAAAGAGCTAACTGCCCTCTTGGTTTCTCCTTCAAGAAAGAAACAGCTTTTTTGAAAAATCCTGAATATTTTTTGATATTCATCCAACAGTAAAAGCAGCAGTTCCTAAGAAAATCTATCACATTAGGATTTGATTTGAGACATGAGATGGGGATGAAGGTGGGAATGAAATCAGAAGGTGTGGGCTCTGTTCCTGGCACTATCAGCAATGACCTCAGGCAGATTCCTCCTAAGTATGTCTTTGCATACCCATCGGGTAGAGACAGACAGACCCTGGCATATCTATAAGTCAAAAGTGTCACTTAGGAATTATTATTATTAACATTTTTATGTCTTTCGGAGTTTCAAGTGCCTGTTTTGGCTTGATTTTTTGCAAACTGTAAGTTTGGCCAATGACTGCTATGAATAGAAAATGAACAGCGGTTGAAATTTGGAACAGATTATCTCAGACAGAGAGAAGGAAGTTAATTTATGGATGAAGCCTTGAGAAACTGCCTGCTGTAAATCCTCTGTCTGTGCTCTGCTCAGAGATTCATTATATTCAATTGTCTGGCAAAAAAATGCAGCCTTTCCTCTAGGAGTAATAAGTGCAATAATCCATAAACTTATCATAAAAATGTTATTTCTTGAATGCATCCCTTTTGCAAGAGGAATGCCTTTGTTAGTATAAGGGCCTGATTTATTTATGTTTATTTATTTTCCCAGGCTTGTTTAACCGCTGCCTTGCCGCATTAACAAGGGTCTGGGGAAGAGCACTGAGTGAGTTTGATAAATGGATTTTGATAACAAGGTTGTTGCTGGGCCCCTCTCTCAGCTGTTTTCACAGGGAAGGCAGCTTCCTGCTCTGAGACCACCACATCCAGCCCAACCCCTGCCCTGGCTGCAGTGGCCGTGGGAATAGCTGACCTCTGTAATCCATTTGGTGCTTGTGATCACTGTGCCTCATGTCAGGGAAAGCCCAAGTTTCTCTTCAGCAGGTCTGAGTTAAGCCATTGGTGGGTGGCTTATAAATTTGGTGTCTGTTGATGGAGCACAGACAGGAAGAGCCTCTCCCTGGCCCATCTTTGGTGGCTGTGTGGGAAAAGCCAGTTGTCTCAATCTCTTCCAGCAGCAGCAGGGGCTTAGGCCCAGGCAGGAGCTCCCCCTGCCCAACTACAAACCTGCCCCAAACTACACCTGACCCCGAGGGATCTCACTGGAAAATCTTGGTGAAATCCCCCTGCCTGAAATGATAACAAGATGCTGCTGTCTCTCTCAAAAGCACACAGGGCTGTGTGAGGTGTGGGCGGGGAGGTGACTCCCAAAGCTGGTCCGTGCGCCGGGCAATGCACACAACATCTAAGGCATGGCAGGGCCACAGGGACTCAGCAGAAAATTTTCTTGGTTTTACTTAGGTACACACACGTGTTCCCAGCGAAATCTTGAGTGCCTGAGGATCTATGGTACATGGTTTTTGGTGGCTTTACTTTGCATTGCAAAAGCAGGTCCCGGTGCCCCGTGATGGAGAGCATCTGACATTAATCACATGTAGGCACCATATCGGGTGCTGCTTCCACTTTCTGAGCAGTTGGTATTTCTGAAGAACCTGAGAAGCAGGTTCTTTGCATCCGTGCAAACACAGATTCAAGAAGCAGAGATCTCCCCTCCCCTTCACTTACCAATATTTTCTGGCCTCCGCCATGAGAATTTCTTATTAAGAAGCAGAGTCAGCAATGTGTCCTCGTGATTTGTGTCTTCTCTCTCTGGAAGCACTCGGTTCTCTGCAGCACATAAAACCGCGTCTTTCTCAATCTCATCAAATTAAGAATCAATTAATCAATTGATGCCATTAATCTCTTAATCAAATTAAGAAGGATAAGAAGTGGAAGGAAAATGTCTCCTGTCAGCACTCATCAGGGTGGAAGGAGCTTGGTGGAAAAGGAAGGTGTGTGAGCACAGAATAAAATGCCCAGGCAGTGAGGGCTGCGCAGTGGAAGGGTGTGGGATGGGGAGCCCTCCCTGCCAGCCCCGGGCTGCTGGCCAGGTCCACTGCAGCCTCATCAGCACGACTGGCTGCAGAGAGCTGGAGACACCACCTTGATTTACACAGCCCCTGGCTCTTCTGCAAGGCGGGTGGAGTGGGGCCTCTGCAAAGCCAGAGAGGAGCCCACAGCCTCCTCTCTTCTCCAAAATGCAGGAGTTGCCCTGCTCACGCCATGCACCTTCCCAGGGCTGACAGAGGTGGGAAGTCCCTCCTCGCTGGGCTGAGGTGTGGGTACCACAACTGAAAAGCCCTGCAGCCCCACAGACCTTTCCTGAGCTCACTCAGCCTTGGGGCTGCTGTGCCTGATTGCCGGCGGTACTGAAGGATTCTTCCTGAAAAGAGTTCATGAGTGGAGGAACTTAAAGCAAGACCAGGCAGAATTTTTCCAGGAAAAACCTCCCCAGGCTGCTGTCTTTAAGCAATTTGGAGCTCTCTAAGAGGCCCCTTTAGGGCACTTTCTCAGTGGTTTTGCTTTAGTGGTTGTGGCTATGCCCTCAAATGAATGGTTGTGAAGGTCAAGGGTTCAGCAGAAACCAACAGACACAGAGGATGGGGCTGCTCAGTGCCCTGAAGGCTCTGAGACCCTCCCAGCTCTGCTCAACAGATTTCCAGAGTCATCTGAGACTAGAATGTTGCACTAATTTTTTGAGAATGACAGACAGGAGCCAGACTTTATAGAGAGAGTGGCCATTCAAAGAAATCTTTGGTCTGAACAGCCCTACCCCACACTCAGACCCTACAAAGCCCTAGAAGATGCCTACAGAATTACATGGGACATACTAAAAAATTATACAGAAAGGCTTTTTATCTCTTCTTCCAGGATCTTTAGGACTTCTGCTCAATTCAGTCTCATATAGCTATCAGCCCTGCTGAGGGGATGAATGCAACTATTCTTGGTACACATGAAACAAAACGTTGTACCAGATGCGCCTGAAGGATGCTCAAGAAGAGTGTGTGGGAATCAGCTCCATTAGCTAACGTCACATAAATCTGCAGAAGCTGAGGGACGCTGGCCAAAGGGATGCTCCAAGTATTTGGCCAGACTCAACTCTGCCTCACACTGCGGCTGAAGCCGCTGGTCCTGATCGCAGTCTCTGGAAATAAACCCAGGGGAGCGAGCAGAGCAACCTGCAGTTAGCATGGAGTGCCATAAACCTCATTCCTAACTATGAAGGACAGTTATAATTTTAAAATAGCTACTTTTAGTTTTTCGGGGGATTAGCTACAGGGGAAAAAAAACCAACGCTATAAACACTCCAGTAAAAGCTAAACAGAAGCAGGATTAGATAGAGTGGCCTGGGGAATGTTTTGGTTGTAATTACAAAAATAAATAGGTGATATAAGAGGAAAAATCATTTGAAAAGCAATGTTATTTTCAAGCCTATATTTAGTGGCTCTTTCTTTTTTTCCATTGCCAAGCCTCTTTAAGAAAGAGCACTAATGATTGACATTTCCCTGCAGTATAAATTCAAGTTAAGATTAATTTAAATTATGGGAGAAGTACATAAAAAAAAGAAGTTCTGTGAAGAAAAAAAAACTTCAGCATCACCGTACTACTGACATTTATGAGCTGTCAAATCTCATATGGTACATACTGGAATTGCTACTCTCTGCTATTTTATTTTTTTTTTAATGTTGTTATTGGAGAGAAAGAGCTACCCTTACCAGATCTCACCAGATATTTTCACTGATTAGCAGAAGGTGTTATACAGCCAGCTGCAGAGCAGAAGGACAGCTTTAGCTCATGATAATATGAACAAGCCTCTTGCTAGCCCCCATGTTAACAGACCGTTCAGTACAGCTCAAGGTTCATTTTGTTTCCTTTCCCAGAGAAGTGAGTGTTGCATTGGCCATGGCAAGCAGCAAACAAAAAGATAACCACCTACCTGTGTCATGTAGCTGTATTCCAGCTTACCTTGGAGTAAAAAAGGGTCTCCATGCGTAGATGGGACACACAGAGCCATGATCAGGATGGTGAGCACTCCCAGACACAGCTGGGCAGACCACATCTTCTCCACGTTTCCAGCGCCCAAAAGCATCCTTCCTTCAGGCACGGTGGAGGACTTCAATGCAACCAGCGCCAGATGAGCTCACTTTTAAGAGGCAGTGGATGTGCTGTGATTGCAAATGGCCTTTGGAGGAGGGGAGAAAAATATCTCTTGAGATATAATTCAACCTGTCAATATGATTCACTCCGTTGGGAGTGGACAGAAGAACCCAGTAACATATGTCAGATGGAACCTGTTCAATATATCTCATATCAGACTGATCTAATGAATTCTGACGTTCCCACAGGCGTGCACTGTTCACGCACGTTGATATACATTCCATACGTACACACATTAAAAATACTTTCTCAGGGCTGCTGCTTTAACAGAGTTCAGGCATGAGGACTCCCACGTTAGCATGGAAGATTTGTCTAATGTAAGATTTGTCAATTTGTCTAATGCTGCCATATTTTACCAGTTTGGACAGAATCAGGTTAATGGGGTTTTGTAATTTATCCTCTCACTTCCTAGTGCCCGTATTAATTAATGTGAGATATAATGAGTGCTGAAGTGGTGGGAAACAGACGGGGAGAGCACTTTTCATTTAACTGATTGGAGAATGTTGAATGTGTCTTGCTCACGGTGACTTATGGCTTTGTCAACGGGAAAGGCATCACACCCTATTTTGGGATTATGTCTGAGTGGGGGAGTGCAGATTTGGCAGTAGGTATGGAATACGTCAAGGATGGGCCAGAGTCTTCAGTTTTTTTCTTGGAGGAAAAAAAAAGTGGAAGGTCAGATGCTGGTTCTGGCTACACAGCCTTGTTTCATAATTTTAGAGCAAAGTACTGAGACACATTGCATATATTCCATGTCTTCTCAGGTCATGACTACATTTTGGGTTGACTTCCATTTCTTGCCTATCCATCACTATTGATCAGGGACCTGTTACTACTTTTCCACAACAACCTTACCAAGAAAAATATTGTAATAGTAACAGTGCTGGGCTTTGTTCTTCACTTCTCCTCTTCCTGCAGAACTGAATCATCTGTACTTGTCGTGGTTTAAGCCCAGCCAGGAACGAAGCACCACAAAGCTGCCAGCTCACTCCCCCCGTGGTGGGACGGGAGAGAGGATCAGGGCAAGCTCTGATTTGTACATACACTCCCAGTGACTCACTGTGTGTGCTTTTTTGACACCACGTTGTGCCAGATTACCCAAGATATTTTCATCTGATGGTACCTGTTCTTCATCTCAACTAAAAGACAGTATCATTTCCATGTTTGGGCTTTTGGCTTCAGGTCCCCAGCTCTCCCTACAACTTGTTCTGTGCCTTGGATAAGTATTGAATGACAAGCCTTTTAATAACCCTTGTAATATTTTATTATTTGATATATTATTAACAAAAATGGAGGGAGAGAGGTTCAGATTTTTTGCTGGATATGCCTACAAAAATTAATGTGATGCTTCCATTAACGAAGAGTTCTCTACTGAGAAAATATTCCAAAATATCCCCTGGAGATACAATATGTACAAATTAACCAAACTCATAGTTTCCCTCAGACTTGTGAACTAGTGAACAGCTATCTGAAGTGCTCACCTTCTTCACAAAGTTCTCTTTGGACTGAGGGACACCTATGTTCTACTGGAACACTTTTCCAGTCACCTCCATCTCCCTAAGGTGCCAGTTTCAAACTGGTCAGAGGTGAGCACCCTCCATGAAGCAGAGGCCATAACTTGATGAGCATCACTTTGTACAGGAGTCCAATCTGGAAAATAGCAGCTCTGCCTCAAAACTATATTCCTAAGGGAAGGTCAAGTCTATTTTAATTTATTGCTAAATGACTAAATCTCAGTCCGTCTTGAGATCTGCTGTGAAATCAACTTTGCCTCGATACAGAAGGTGAGTTTTTCCATCTCATCTGAGTCTGTGCAAAATCCACAGATTTCTGACTGTTTTTCCCTACCTTTGGATAGAAGATCTCATGGTCTATTGGCAGGCTCTTTCAGGAAGTTGAGCTATTCCTGGGATTTCCTCTCTCACTGCAGAGAAACTTCAGCTCTGGATCATTGCAACTGTTCAGTCCCCAAAGCAACTCATGTAGAAAGTGTGCCAGACCTTTCAAGTGATGGCACTGGTGAAGGTGGGCAACTGCCATGCTACATTTATATATGAGCAGGAAGATGACTGATGCTGTGAGGAGTGGATGCTTTCAGGGGATGGGTTGGTGGAGAGAAGCAGCAATTAAGATTTTCAGGTATGTTACATAAAATCCCAGTTTCTCTGAATTTGCTTAGGGCTTTGCAGTTGGCTCTAATGAAGGTAGGACTGCCACCTCCAAATAACCTAACCTGAGTTTAATGCTAAAGCAGTTACCCCTGCTGTTCCAGAGCAAGCCTCAGACAGGTGGAATTCACTGGGTGGGGAGTGAGGAACTTGATGCAGGAGGCAGTGTTGAGCTGCTGAAAACAGGAGAACATAAAAGGGCTACACTCCAGAGCCAGCTTGGAGTGGCAGGTTTCCAGACCACTTTGTATGCTGTACATTTGGAGTTCGGAGAAAAAAAACCCCACAATATTCTCTCTTTTTCAGAGCTTCCTGAGAACACATGAAACATCACATACACCATTTATTACAGCTGAACCTCATCAGCATTCACAGACTTTGTCATGGTCTTATGGACTCCACTTAAGCATAGCTTGTTTCATCCCAAAGCAAACAACCTGCTGAGGGAGGACCTGTCAGGGAAGTGCTTTTACTTAAGGTGCTTAAGAAAGCAGATATGAATGGTGTCACAGCCTCTGCACCAAGTGCAGGACTTGGCTGCAAGTAGATAGCCTCAGCTGGTAGAGACAGGACTTCACTCTGCATGGCACACATGGAGAGATTCATGTATCACTGTTTTCTTGCCTAAATGATCCTAAGAATAAGATGAGGGTGAGGAACAACGAAGAAATTTGGAAATGGGGAGTGGACATGCCTTGTAGAGGGAAAGACAGAATGGGCGGTTGACAGTCCCAACAAATCACGAAGTTGGTGAGCATTTAACAGGTAAGAAAAGAGAGCTGCCCTTACGGCAGGGGTGAAGCGAGCTTTGTACACAGTGTCAGAAAGACAGGAGTCATCCTGCTCTCCATCATGGGCAGCAGCTTGGTGTTCCCACCTGTCCCACCACATGCCTCTATCCCCTCTGTCTATTCCCATGCACAACCAACTTTCCATCTTCTGTAGCCAAGTCCTTCCTTTCTCCCACCCATGGTGTCTGCCTTTCTTGCCTGTATCACCACTGTACACTTATTACTATTTATCTCTTCTGTCTACATTCCTATTGCATGTCTGCTCCTCTGGGTCTCCAACTGTGCTTTGTCTGGTAGGAATTAGAGGAGAAAGTACTGAAATGCATCCTGTGCTCTTCAGCCTTCATCTCTTCCACATTTAATGTCTGATTTCTCCTCTAACCAAGTCACTTCTATGCAGGAGCCAACTTGAGAGAACAAAGCCCACTCCAGAATGTTATTTAAAGCACCACTGGAAGGTGCTCAGATACCCTGCTGATGTGTGGTGCAAAGTCCCAGCCAGAGCAACTTGACTGCAGAGAAGAATTAAAATATTGTGCTTGTCAGCCAGGAGACTAACTCCCCTTGCAGCTTCCTGAGAGGAGGGAGTGCATAATGGGGAGGGAGATGTAGTTATGAAATGAGATTCTCTATTCCTTAGGGGACTGTTAAAACCAGCCAATATTTATGAAGCTTTTAGTCTGACTCACACAATTTGTTCCCCCTTCTCTGTGCTTGCATTTGGGGCTCAGCTGTTGCTTGGCCTGTTGCTGATATAAAATCAGATGCTGTGGTTCAATTGCATTGTTGCTCAGAGAAAGAAAAGGGAAAGGTCCAAGGCAGTGTGTAGAGTAGCTCAGCTGCCACCTCACTGCAGGCAGCCAAGGCTCACACACAGAGGGAAGCATCACCAGCTCACATCCCATGGGCATCATACTAAAGAGAAACAGTTCCTTGAGGTTAAGGACTGAAGCTGGGCTGCCTGTCTGGCTTTCACTTCCAGTCCAGGATTTGCCAGGAAATCATTCAACTTCTCAGAGAGCAAGCCAGCCCCGAAGCATCGCCCTGGAGTGAGGGGCTGAAAGAGTAAATCTGGAATCTAAAGGTGTTGGATGTGGGAGGAGGCAGCCTGAGGAGAAAACAGGGAGCAGAGACAGTCATGCCCCAGTTCTCACTTCTGCCTCTTAATCCTGAGCTGAAGCACCTCCTCTTGACTCAGCCTCCCTACTGACTGGGGTGACCTGCCTGAGGTTCCTGGTGAGGAGAGGAAGGCACTATGGAAACCTCTTCTGCTTTGAAATGTGCCATGACCTGCTGGTCTCAAAGAGACTTCCAGTGATGCTACTGAATGGTAAATATTGGTGTGCCTGTGTAGGACTAATCTGACCTCCATGCCAGGACAGTGTCCTGAAGGGGCATGATCTGGAATGACCTGGTTAAACCACCAGATTTACCCTGAGCTTGACCCCTCTCTCTTATGACTTGCCTTCTCCAAGCCCCGAGTTCATCCTGGATGATGGATGTAGCTTGTGCATGTATTACTTTGAGTAAAGACAAGGCTGGGTAATTTCCTGTTAAAAATAACAGTAAGGGCATTTTTGAGGTGGTGGAGGTCAACTCTATCTGCTAACAGTGCCAACTTTCACTGTCATTCTCCTTTCCCTCTCTTCCTGCTCTCAGTTACCATCTGGTGTTTTGATTTATTGAGAAATATTGCCCATTTTTTTTTTGGAAAACTGTCACTACAAGTCACCCAAGGGAAGGCTTGGAACATGCACAGAGCTGTAGTGTTTTGGTGAAACTTGTGCAGGTAACCATAAACTTTGCATTTTGGAGAGCCTGTCTTCTTACTTAGCTTTTCGTTTGCACCCTAATCTACTGAGACTCTGTGAGAGTTCTGCACATGCAAAAGGGTGTTTTGTTGAATTAACACCAATATTTTATGGCTGAAAACTTGCATATGCAAAGCGACTTGAAATGAGGGCTCCAACTGAGGCTGTAGGATATATTCATGCCTTACCACCCTGCAGCTTCAGAAGCAAGCTGACACAAGTGATAACACAGGAATTTTTTATTTTTAAAATATTTTTTAATTCAGAAGAATATGGGCAGGTGCAATCATAATAGGTGATTTTTTTTAGGTAGACCTAGAAATTTTTCTGAGTGGAATACAGCAAAGTCACTGCTAGGCAAGAACTGCACTTACTTCAGCCCCCACCAAATTCCCTCTTACAAAATCAGTGTGTTGAGGTTTTATCCAGGTGGCAGTGACTGGTAATATCTGAGAATGACCAAGGTGCTTCATCACTATCTGCCACATTTGTTATACTTCTTATGCCTCGATTGCCTGGGCTTGCAGGCAGCTTCCTGCGGTGCACTAAGTGAATAACTTCTCATTCTGGTGGGTTCTGCTCTTCTGACATAAGAGTAAGGAATGACACATTTAGCTACTTTTTTCTTCCCTCACCCTCTGTATAACACTTTCAATAATACTTTCCTCTAAGTGATATTTTTAGAAGGCATACCTCACTTCAGATTGCACATGTTTACTCTCCAACATGACAGTCAAAACCCCTCCTCGTTCTGTTGTGGCATGGCTCATGATTTTCCTAGTGCTCCTCATTATGTTACATGCAAGCACAAGTTATGTTTCCTCTGCTCATTCTTTGCAATCCCCCCATTCATTACCCCTGGTGAGCTTTATAATGCCTTAATCCTTGCAGGCTTCTGCTCTCCTTGTTCTTCAGGGAGCCTGAATTCCCACAGGCACCATTCAGCTACCTACAGAAATCACACACCTGCTTCTTGGCGCTCTCTGCCAATGCTGTAATGTTTGCTTCCTCTCATCCACCCCTTCTGGCACAGGACTTCAAACCTCTCTTGAAGTGCCTTAGCTTAGAAATGCAGGGAGGTTGATGTCTGAAGTGTCACTTTTTTTCCCCTGTCTGTTTTGTCCCCTGCATCACTACATCACCTGCTGTCTCCCTGCAGCATCCTTGCCCCGGGCTGGGGGCAAGTCCTGTTTGAGCCCCCAAACCTTCATTTTTTATTTATCACAGGGGGAAAACAATGCACTCACATCCTTCAGGCTTCCTGCAGATTGAATAGAGCCCTGCACTGGGTTTTATATTTTAATACAGGAATTTGACTTTGGAGAAAAAAACCACAGCCCAGGTCCCCAGAAGGGTCAGTTCCCTGACATCAGTCACCACCAACATACCAGTTTTGGACATGGTCTTGTGCAGCACCTGATGGCATGAGAGACCTAGAACCATTTTTTCTCATCCTTTTGCATTAACCATTAATGAATGCACAAGTTCCTGCCTGATGGATTATTATCCTTTCTGTCTATTCGGACAGAATCATCTGGAAGTGAGCTTTGCCATCATTAAGAAGACTTTAACAAAGACTGTTCTGTCGAAAGTGAACATCTTGATGAGACTTAATTTATTTCACAGTTGTTGTTATCCTGTTGACCTAAAATGACAGCAGGAGACTTGGAGAGGTGCCCAGTTTATTTAAGAAGCACGCACAAAACAGTCTCTCCCTGCTTGGAGAAAGATCTTAGCAGCATAAAGCAATCCTAGCTCCTAGTCTCAGTGCTCTGTCTGGCAGCTCCTGCTCATCAAAGCTCACTGTGGCTTTTTTGAGGGCCAGTCCAGATTGTGTTGCTTTTTTTTTTTTCTGTTTTTAAGTATCCCAGCCTCTCCTTTGTGCATCCTCTCAGGAGTGTTTTCAGTGCTGTGAAAGCTGGGAAGTGTTGTGTGGTGTACCAGCATAACAGTGTGGGTTTGCACCAGTGCACAAGGGCAGATCAGATGCCTGGATGCAGGCAGGCGAAGTGCCCAGTGCTGGAGCTCCCTCGTCTTTAATACTTGTGTGGTGGCACAGTCCAGCTGCCGTGCCGTGTCTGAGGCTCTGCCCCAGCTGTCTGGTGGAGCACACCCCTCACAGATGTGCCTGGTAAATCTGGTCTGCCATGGAGAGGGGCAACTGGAAAGCAGAGCCAAACTGGGCACACAGTACAAGGACAAGGGCCCAGATTTGCAGGCTGCAGCCAGGAGAAGTCCACAAGGAGAAAAATCACAGTGGGAGGTGGTGTATCTTTAGCCTTGGAGATTTTCAAACCTCACCTGGGGAAGGCACTGAGCAACCTCACCAGATTTTGAAGCCAGTCCTGCTTTGAGCAGGGGGTTGGACTAGTGCCCTGCAAAATCTCCTTTGAATGAAATTACTCCACAAGAGAAGAGCTAAAGTTAGATTGAATTATGCTTTTTTCATAGGTAACAATACGGACATTTCTTCCAACAGAAGATCCTGTGAGAATAAGTACCTGCTTGTATAAAAGATTGAAGTGTCATTGTCTTGTTATCTTCAATAAAAGGAAGTGGTTACTTTTCCCAGCTTCTCTGGGATTCACCTATCCATTGCAACACGTACTACTTGTCACACTAGGTGCTGTACAATTTGCACAGGAAAAGCTGATGACAGTTTCTCAGAACAAACACCTTTCATGCTTTTTGCCTAGAAGCTGCAGCTTGTAGACACAAGTGAGAGTTTGGGGCGTGATTTGAGATCACCATACTGAGGACTCCTTTGGGAGAGCCCAAGATGTGATGCTGCTGCAGTGCTAGCATTACATCAGTAACTCATTCCCTGGTTCCTGTTTTATTCCTTCTCATCCTCAGTCCTGCTCCGGTCATTTTTGGATCTTCTGTAATCAGGTGATTCATGCTATCTTCCAATTTCAGAGACTTCATCTGAATAATCTCACAAAACTCAAGCTAAAATGAGAGAGAAATCTGACGTCAAGAAGGCAAAGAAAATACTTTGGTGTGTAATACTCTGCCTTAGGGAACAGCTTGACAGTGTTGACAGGGTTTTGCCTGCATTACCCTTCCCAGGAGCCTGCTCCAGCCTTTCTGTGCTCTGGCAACTGGAGATATTCCCTGCATTTCCAGCAGGAAGAACACTTGCACTTACTTGCACAAAAGCACTTTGTGTTCCTGTAGTTTTCTTAGGTCCTAGCAGAGCTCACCATCCACTGGCTATCATTGAGCTTTAGCAGATCTTGCAAGATAAATAAATATAGCTACAGGAAGGCATGAGGAGCCCACAATTTGTGAATTAGAAACCTGAAATCAGGAAATGCTCTGCTGTGACTTCAAGCACTGGGTACCAGATCTCATTTTAGCAAAGTTAAACACATCCAGGAAGACAGTTCACTCATAACAGCAGTCAAAGCCACATCAGCCCAACATGGAACCTCTTGAATGCAGTGCAGATTTATGATTAATTTATGTTGCTGGTTTTGGCCCTAGACAGACAACTTAATATGATATAAATTCATTACTGAAGACTAGAGCAAAGAGCATGACCATTGGGATGGACAGCTTTAAAGCTTTGTTCATAAATGTAGGATCATAAAGTGGGTCTGTTGCATTAAAGCTGCTGTGTAAATGTGAATGCTCCAGGATTTCAGCTTCTGCTGCTCTGACTTGAATACTTTATAATGAGAGAAGGAGACGAGAAAACAATATGCTGGGTTTGGAAAGCTGTGACCTGTGTCAGATCAGTACATTCACTGCCACTTCTCCTATGTGAAGAAGTGGCAATGCTGCTTGACCTCTTCTTTTGTCCTCACTTTTGTCCAATAAAAAAATCTTATTAAGTGGTCAAAAAGCTTGGTTATGAAAAAGGTGAAGGATGTCCAGAGGAATATACTGAGTTCAGAAAAACTCTAATTTAGGAGAAACTAGAAATGGAATTTTGGACGTGTCATTAGCTTGGAGCTGGCTGAAACCATGGGGATTATTTGCCAGAAGCCCAGCTGTACTGCTTGTGTGGATGGCAGAGGGATTAGAAGGAGGAGCTGGGCAGAGCTGGGACTGTGACAGGAGATAATGTGTGAGCTGCCCCTTGGAGGGGCAGGACCCTGTGACTAATCCCCATCTGTGTGATCATATGGAGAGCCTGTGGAGTGGGGCTCAGCTGTGCACCGCTCACCTCTGTAAGTGGGTACTACATCCCTCTAGGCAGGAGGCCCATCGGCTCTCAGAGAGTGCCAGCACACAGGAGAGGCGTACCAGGTGTGTGCAAAGTGAGAAGGGATCACAAATACACACAATTCCGTGGCTTTTTCTCTGCAGGAGGCTAAGAAGTTAAAGGGAAGTTGAAGGCAGTCAGATTGAAGACAGTCTATGCAGACCCACATTGGGGTTGCTGAAGTATCATTTGAAAGGGGCAGAATCCAGGACAGACAGTTCCTGAGTTTCAGGAAACAGGACTAGAAAATTTAGGAGTAGCACAAGGCTGATCTTCTGGAAATAATTTTTTTGTCACTTTCTTTAATGTTTTTACTTTTTAATAAAATTGAAATATTATTCCCTTTGATGTTTTTTTCTGACAGCTGACATCCTACTCTATCTCCCTCTCAGCTCCCACCCCAGTCACCCACAGCACAGAGCTCCCAGAGCCTCTTGGAGAGGGGCACAGGGAATGGGCTCAGCCTCTGTACCTGCCTGCTCACCAGGGGCATGGAGGCCATGGGCCATTGGAAGAGACGCTGGGAGCAACTCATTTCGAATGTGGCAATATTAACTTCTTCTTCTTCTGCTTGCACAGTTCTCAGCCTCACGCATTTATGATCAAACATAACAGCTGACATGAACTGACTGGTTGCGCTGAGCACAGCCCAGAGAAGCTCAGACATCCCTAAACCCCAAATCCTCTTTCTCTTATCTTCTCCACTTTGCCCACGAAATATCATCTCGTTCTGGTTCTTTGCTGCCGCCAAACCAAGGTGGGCAGCAGCTGTGAGTCCTCCTGTCGCCGTCGAGAGCCGGCACCACCCCGTGTGTACAGGGCACTGCTGGGGTTCAAAGGCCTCTCCCAGCGCTCCGTGACCGGGAATGTCCCGCCTGCACTGCCCTCCTCGAGAGGTGCCCGTCCCAAGGCTGTCACCGTGCCCGTCCCAAGGCTGTCACCACCCCCGCCCGGAGGGACAAGGTGCGGGGGCCGTGACACCGCGGGGCGGTGGCTCTGGGGCTGCACCGGGACACGTCTGCTCTTCCCCGGCCGGCGGAACAGTGCGAGCTCGGGGGTGGGATGGTTTGAGGATGAGGGGCAGAGGCAGCCGGACCCGGTACGGAAGAGCGCCGGGGCACCAGAGCTGTCCGAGCGGTCTGACAGCCGCCCCGGCGGTGGGAGAGGATCTGCCTCAAAGCAGCCAACACAGCCACCGCCTCCGCCGAACAATAAAACATTAATTTTAAAAAAATCCAAACCCCCCAAACGTACAAATAACCGCCCTGGGAAGCTGCCC
>VYZR01035334.1:116418-135554 GCA_013400675.1 Oxylabes madagascariensis
CCAAATTTCAATTCTTACAAAATAGCAGTTGTGACTTTGATGATTTAGCCGGCCAAGAGTGGAAAACATATTTCTGTGCAGGCAGCTGGGGGTTTCTTTTGACCTCCTGTCATCCTTTAATGCTTCACTTAGTGTTACCGGAACAAAAGCTGAAGCTGACGTTTTAGGGGTTAATGTTCGTCCTTTTATGTCATTAGAAAAACTGTTATTGGCCATTTTAGTGTGGTCAAGATCTCATCCTTAGAGTCTTGTCCGCACATGGTTGGTTACTCAAGAAAATGAATCCAATTAACCTTTCCAGTGGGTTGGTTAAAGTGAATTAAATCCCTGTATGGATGCCCATATTCACAGTTTAAGTAGGCTGGATTTGATTTGCCCGTATTAATTTTTGAATTGAACTAACTGGACTGAGCTACGGTCGCTTACGTGCTGAATGAAAGTACACTTACAGCGTTACAGTGTAACTCAACCAGTCCATGGGAAATTTGCACCTATGGTATAGTGTGGATTAAGCTGCAAGAGTGTCCTGTTACTACGATCTGTTGTTACTTGATAGCAATGGGATTAAAGTAGCGTCCCAGAGCAACGTGCAAAGTAGATGAGGCTTGAGCCATGTTCTGCAAAGCCTCAGGCATGTGCCAGGCTTTTAGTTTAATGGCATCACTTGTTTTTGTTTTGGAAAGTGTTGAGACTGAGCTATGATTTGGATTAAGTCTTTCCATGCTCTGTGTCAATGCCAGCCAAGGAAAGAAATGCATTGCCTGCCATACCGAGGGAAATATTTATTGTTCCTGATAGAGAAATCACTGTTGATCCTTCTGGAAAAAGCATTCCCTTTCTTTGTCTGGGGTAAAGGTCGGCTTAGTCATTCATTAACAGTGAGGAACAGCATTTTGGTTTGAGTACTTCGTTCTTCACCAGCTCTGCTTTGGGAGAGGAGGTGTTGTGTCCAGATTGTCCCTGTCTGCAGGTAGCCAGGACTGCTGAGAGACAGTGTCATCTTCCTCTTCCGGAGTGATCTCAAAAGCTCTTCTAGAAGTGGCATCATTTCAGTGCAGCGATGGCAGTGAAAATCTGATAACTGTAACTAGGTGCTGCAGGAAGTCTTGCTTCTTATGTTTACTTTCCTCTTTAAAAGCATTTATATCAGCTGAAGGCCTGATGTGGATGGCATTTTGCTGGTGAAAACCACTTCAGCTGGTCCAGTTTATTTTGTGGGCAGGGTTTTACTGGTGTAAAATACATCCTCAAAACACACTTTTCCTAGTATAAACTGCATCTTGCTGCTGCAGGCTGGTGTTACAGACCCATTTTTCTATGAGTAGTAGAGCTGATCTGACCTCTGTGGTCAGTAATCCTCTTTTAAGTTACTAGTTGAAGGTTTTGGTGTTAGTTGCTATCTGTGGCCTGTGCTTCTCTGCCTGCATTTCTGTTCATCTCTCAAGTGTCTGTGACATATTTGCTTTTCACAAAGCAGCCTTTGCTGTTTGCTCTTTTGACCTGTCTCAGGAGATTGCTCAGCTTTGTGTGTGTAGATCTTTTTTATTAGAGGTCTCATTTGTGAGCGTTTTGGTGATAATCCTAGAAACATTATTCTGATTAGCTACTTATAAAGCAAATAAAACTATCTTGGGCTCTGCTTGATCTCTAACTGCCTCTCATCTCTTGTGACCTGATGCATTTCTAGGAGCTGAGTTTGGGGCGGGCTCCACCCTCTTTTGGCCGCCTGCTGTGAGTGAGCCCTTGGACTTGAGAGGCGTTTCTGGCTGCAGGCAGGCTGAGCTGCACGGGAGGTGTTTTGGAGCTGTGCAAACCATACCCCTATCTCGAGGATGTACCTGTGGTCCTGTCTGCTTTGCCTTTCCAAAGGTCTGAGGCAACACCTTTGTGAAGGGAATACCTGTCTGCTCAGGCTGAGGCTCAGTCTCTCATCCACTGCAGTCTCCAAGAGCCATCAGTTGTTGGCAGCAGCAGAAAAAACCCAGGTTCGGGCATTCTCCCAGGGGCTCCTCATCTTCTTGCCAGTTTGAATCCTCTGTGAGGAGAGAGAAAAGCATGAGGTGGGGTGGGGGAGACTCTGAACACTGCCCCAGCAGTGTGCAGCTCTGGAGAACTGTGGCAATTTGCAGTGGGTAAAGTGTTTTTATTGAATTTTATTTTTAGTACTATAAAGAAATGCAAGGGAGTTATGTCTGGGCTGATGATTAGAACTGATCCTGCCACTGCTGTCTGAAGCTCCAGCCTTGACAAAGGCTGATTGTGGCACCTGTGCTTAGACAGACACAACAATGCTCACCCTGGGCTTTCTACTCTTTGTTAAGCACCTGATTTGACTTTTGGGAGCTCCTGAGCTGTACATTCAAATGCTGCTGGTTGTAACCTGCTGCCCAAGAGGCCGGTATCCCAAACGTGGTAATAAAAGATACAGCTCTGAGTGTGACCTTGGGGAAACAGGAAGAGTTTGAATATTTTCTGTCTTGGCAAAGCATTCTCTGGGCCAGGCAGTCTGGCTGGCTCTCTTTTGCCTTAGCATAAATTGAATAAAAGTTTGCTGTTAGCATCAGTCTTCCTCTTCCTCCCAGTTACAGACCTTTCTGCTGACCTCTGCAGCTTGGCATGACCTGTGCTGAGACTCCTGCAGTAAAAACCTCCTGGCTACTGACCCTCCCAGTGACTGGGGAGGGCCATGAGGTGTAATGTGTCAGGCTCCCATGGAACAGACTGAGGTTATTGGCTTATAATGAGGCATTTGGTGCCTGTGTGCTCAGCAACATGACAGTGGACAAGAGAAATTTGATGTCTGTCAGAGGTGGAAGAGGATTGAGGAAGTGTGAATGGCTGTTACGGTGTCTGATGAGGAAAGATTCTGCTTAGGGTTTTTTCAGGGGAATGGTTTTGAGGGATGAACTGTCAGCCGTATTCATCTGAAGGAAGCATTGGCCTTTAACTGGATTAGTATAATCAGGGCAACAATTTTGAGAGCAGCTGGGGGTCAGCTGGGTCATTGTGAAGCCACCTGCCCCACGCCCTTAGGCTCCAACTGGGATTTTTCCTTGCAGCATCATGATTTTCTGCTTTGTGACTTCCTTGTTTAAGGGCTCAGAAATTCAGGCAAGATGGATGGCTTGAGGGCAGCAGGGAGGTGGAGAGTGATGGGACATAGATGCAGGTCACTGGTTCACATCCAGCTCTTCTGGGTAATAGGAGATCTGTTTTTCCAGCATGCATGAATTCAGTAGCTGAGGCTGTGGCACTCATTTCACTTCTGGTTAAAGCTAGGTGAAAGTTTTATTATGCATTCAGTGGTTCTGGGTCTGCAGTGCTTGGCAGAGATGGGCAGGATTAGCATATTTCATGCTCTTGGCTCTGAAAGGTAACTGAGCAAGCAGGTCTGCCTCCTCCCATCCCTAAATCCTTAACACTTGTCCTCTGTGAGCTGCTGTGGAGGTTGTACTGAGGCAAAAAAGATTGCTTGAAAAGCAGTCTTTGGCAGAAAGACACTCCAAGACTCCTGTTGATGCTTTTTGCAGAGATGTTTCCTTGGCTTCTGACAGATTTTTGGATGGGGTAAGAGGGGATACAGCCTATTTTTGCACTGATTCCTGGGGATACAGAGATAGCAGCGGGGAGGTTTTCTCCCGTTACATCATCCATCACCCATTGCTGGTCTCCAGTAATGCTCCCAGCTGAGCGGTGTGTTTACGGTCACCACGGGCCTCTGTTTAATCTTTCATTTCCTGTGGCCATGGGAAATGTCAGAGGATGCCAGGCAGGATTGGAGATGGCTGCTGCAAGGAGCGGGAAAGGCCAATTCTGCTCTTTCTGGTGCAAGAAAAACCCCACTTGGAAAAACAATGGGATATGGCTTGGGGCTGTGTGAAACTTCTGTTTTGCTGGAATAAGCTTTCTTTTTCTTGCTCAGAGTCATCCAGTTCACATGAATGTGCTGATTTATAGGACAAACCATCAAGTTCCCTGCCTGCTTCCTTCTCCCCTTTCCAGAGTGTCCCCAGCTAGTTGGCTTCCTGCTCCTTCACCGCTGCTCCTTTGTGGTGCTGGTTTGAAGGCTGAAGGACTGAGGAACGAGGTTGGTCTGTTGGTGAAACTGCCTTAAAACTTGGGAAGCTTTGGGTCCATTTTCTGGCGTGACACTCGCTGCTGGCTTGACCTTCAGCTGTTGTCCAAGAAGGTGATAACGACAGCTGCTGTTCTGCTGCTGGTTGGCTGCATTGCAGGGAGCAAAGGGCACGTTTGCTGCACATTCCAGAGGCAAAGCTGCTGTCTGTCTCCCTGGAGGCTGGCGTGTGTCAGTGATGCTCTCTGTTCACCTTACAGCACTGGCTTTTCCACAGAACATGTACAGGACTTTGTGAAGGTCCCTTGACACTTCATTTATACTTCCTTTTTAAGAAGTAGAAATTGGCGCCTTCCTGCTGTTTTCTTTCTCAGTACTTGAAAAGATCCCACACAGCTCACTGAGTCTTGAGACTGCGTGGCTGCTGTGAAAAACTTTTAGCAGGGCTGAAAAGAGGACAGGGGTGTCCAGCATCAGGCTGTCTGTGTAAAGGGTGCAAGGCAGTGGTGTTGTGAGCCCTGCCTTGAGCAAAGGGGATCAGTTAGACCTCAGTGCTCATAAAATTTACCCTGTAACCCCAGGCATCCAGTGAATTAAGCTTGCCAGAAGTGTTACTCTTCCTAGGGACAAAGGTGTAGATGAAAGCCTGCTCAGAGCCTAGCACAGCCCGTCTACACCTGCCCAATTATTTTGTGTCAGGCTCCTGAAGCTCAGCTGATGATTATTTTAATTGCACACCAACCTATGATGTCACCGACACAATGCTCTGTCAGCCAGACTAAAATAGTGAGATCTTTTTGTCTTCAGCCTAGGTTGGTAGAGGTTTGCTTTGTGTGCTCTTGGTAGCTTTGCCCTGCATTAGGTGCTCTTCAGGACAGAAAGTCAAAGTGGATATGTAAGTGAGTCACTTTTTTTCACTTCTCTTTTCTAAAGAGGTGTAACAAGCCATGTGCAGTAAAACTGAGTTCCTGTGTGCATTTTTGTTCATCCTTTCCTGAGCCCTTTTGCTGAACCAGAACTTGGTGGCTAGAGGAGTGAACTCTAAGGGGAAATGTTCCATGGGCTCAGTGTGTGGTGTTCAGAAAGTGATGACAAAGGGGAAAAGGATGTAAGTGAGGAAATATTTGAAAACACTGAGACACAGACGTTCCATAAGGACACTGACAGGAGTGACATGAGAAGTAATGGGGCAGGAGGGAGGAAGGAAGTTTATGCAAGCAGGAATATTTCCTGGCAGTGAGAAGGCAGGGGTTTTAATTCATTTCTGTATTATGTGTGTAGCATTGGCTCTTTACATCCAGACAGGACAAGAGACTGGAGTGTGCTCTGGCTGGAAATGCTCTTTGCAGGGAGGGACTGTTGCCACTGACTCAGCACACGGGTTGGGGTAGTGCTGCTCTGGCTCAGGGCAATCTCCCCTGCTGTGGATGGAGAGCTTCTCCACCTCTGCACAGCACAATGACTTTGCACTGCAAAAGCAGCTTACTGTATCTATTTGTTCTGGATACAGCAAGCATTGCTTGTAGCATCCTGGTGCAAAGAAATGGCCTCTCCCTCTGCTCTGGTGTTGTTTTTATTATTGGGGTGCTGGCTGGAGGGATAGGAAGGATTTATGTCCTAGATTCACCAGCAGTTCCTGGAGCCTTTGGCAGTGCTGCTGAGGTGAGGTGGTGGAGCACAGCACGGAGAAGGCCTGGGAATTTTCCAAGGCACCAGGGTGTTGGCTGTTTTCATGGCAGGCAGAGAGCTCTGCTGTTCACAGGGCTGTGCTCTCCTGCAGGCCATCTGCTTGGCGCCAGGTTTCCGAAGGAAGTTGATATTGGGAAGAGGCTGGGCTCTCCTGACCTTAATTGCAGTGCTGGAAGGACTGAGTCCTTGGCTAGGGCTGCACAGCCCCGCCTGGATTCCGCACATCCTCGATGTAAGGTGGAAAAAGCAGGTTTGTCTCCAGCTCAGCGCTCAGTTACCTGGTATTCCAGGCAGCTGGCACTGCCCACAGCATCAACTCTGGCTGTGGAACAGGTGAATTTAACTTGGTCCTGATTTAACTGTTCTTTTTGTTACTTTTTCTCTGTTTAAGAGGCTGTGAGTGTGCAGTGTCACCTGAAGGTGATACAGTTCCCAAAGCAAACAATGTTTCCTTTACTGGCCTGGAGCTCATTTAGTGCTCTTGGAGAGGAGAAAAGGCTGCTAACCTGCTTCTTCCTCATGCTTTGCAATGCATGTGAACTGTGGGCTCAGATGCCACAAAGCAGTTTGCTTCAGATGCAGGGAGCTCTGCCTCCCTGTTCATCTGGCCTCAGAAGCCAGGGACTTATTCTTACCCTTGTATGCCAGTGTTTTTAATCTGTAGTTGCACTTATGGCAGTGTGCCAATGCAAGGCTGTGACAGGAAAGGGGACATGTATTGTTAGTGCTGCAGTTTTACTGATTTGTTACTTGTAGATGGATGTGGAATTTTGACTGATCTGGGGCCAGCTTTGGTACTTTGTGTTCCCCAGAGCTGACTAATAAACCAGGACAACTTAAACACGGGAAGCAAGGGGGGAGAGGGGAGAGTACCCATGAGAACTGGCAGAGCAAGGGAAAAGGGTTTTGAAACAAACCAACAACCTCGGTTAGTTAGCTAAAGGATAGTTGTTCTTGCAGAGAAGCTTTGCAGTGCTGGCAGCTGCTGAACGGGTGGCAGACAGGAGTCTTTGCTTGCATCCTAGCAGCCACCTTTCCAGGGAAAAGGAAGGAGTCTTTGCTTGCATCCTAGCAGCCACCTTTCTAGGGAAAAGGAAGCCGATGGGAATCTGTGCAAGAATTGGAGCTGACTGCCGGATTGGTTCAGGTGCCTTCAGCTTCGAATGCAGCAGCTGGCAGGGCTTCCATCAAGGCTGCGAGGCTGCCCAGAGGCTCATCCTGCTGGAGCTTTGCTTCTCTTGGTATCTGATCTGGAGGAATAAAATCTGGTTTGAATGTGCACTGACACTGTGATGTGTCCTTCCAGTTGCAGCTCTGGTTTAACCACAAGCCATGGAGCAGTTTCAGGGTTGGCTCTAGTCATGCAAAGGCTGAAGAGAAAGTGGCATCTGAAAGTGGCATCTCTGGGGACTCTTTATTCTGCTTGTTTTTTTCAGAGGTTCTTGTTTCTCTATACAACTGCAGGTCACTGTCACGTAGAACTACACTGTGGGTTTTTGAGAGGAACCTTAACCTTTTTTTGGCACTTGATGGCTTCTGCGTGGGTGTGAGGTTTTCAGCAGTCAGCCTTTTTGTAAGCAGTCACCAAACTGAGTCAGGGCATGAAGCTGTAGCAGAGGGGCATTCAAACCTCCCTTTTTGCATCCTGGCTCCCTTGTATTTTGCTACATATCTTTCAGGATTAAGCTGGAGGAGAACCCTGTGAGAGCTGACACTTTGCATTATCTCTGCTCCTGGCTGCCTCTTTGGAGCTGCTGTGTGAGGTTATTCACCACAGCCTGAGGGCTCAGAAATGCCAGTGGTGAAATTTCTGCAATCCAGGGTGCCATGGCTCCTGAAAGCCACCCTGAACCATAAACTGGGCCTGCCAACTCTCTGCAGAGAAACTGCTGAACTGAACAAGGGGTTTAGCTGTGCATTCATCAGAGAACGGAAGTTCTGCCTATCTGGGAAACTTAGTGTGTGTATATATATCAGAGAACAGAAATTTTGCCTATCTGGGAAACTCAATGTGTCCTTCTGAAAGTTTTGTGTGGTGTAAAATCGGCTAAAATGCTGAAATAAAAGGCTTAATTAAACAGATAAAACAACAGAATACAGTGATTGCCATTGGAGATGGGTGTGGGGTAAGGGAGTGTACATACAGCATAGATCTCTTGAGATGCAAGCTCCATGCCCCAGCAGTTTTCTGAGTGGGTGGCTGTTTTGAGTTGCACTTGGCAAGAGACTGTTTTTCTATTTCCCCTCCCTTACACCAGTTTAAATGAGTGGTGTTTGGCTTAAAGCTGAAGGTGCCAAGACATTTCTGCAAAAGAAAGGGGTGTTGTATGATCCATGGGACACAGCTGAAGGCATGTCCTAGAGCTACAGTGGTGCTCGTGGGGCCTGTATGGGCCAGGGATCTCGACCTCTCCTGGTGAAGGCAGCTCCTGGCCTGCTCTGCGGTGATGTGTATGATGGTTTGCCTTTGGGCTAAGTGAGGGTGAAGCACAGCTGTTGGAGTCAAGTGTTGTTTGTTTTGCTGTGGTCCATGGTTGGGAGGTAGTGGTTAAAACTGACTTCTAGGGAAACTTCTCCCTGCCTTTATTGTTGGTTGTTCCTTTTGCACATGTGGTGTTAGCTGAGTCAACTGAAGCTGTGTCAAATGCTGGAGAGGATGAACTACACAAACAGCTTTTGTTCTCACTGATGATTGAGATTATCTTCTTCCATACACAGACTCAGTTACATCTCAGATGTTGTGAGTGAGGTGTTTGGCTGCCTGAGGTCTTTTTGACTGTGGTGTCAAACCAGCCAAGCCATCCCTGACAAGTGTACCTACCTCGAAGTTTCTCTGATCCACCTGGATATTACTGGTGGGTCCACAGTGCAGTGACTGAGCTCACTGGTGATCTTTTGGGTGTAGGCAGTCCTGGACAGGTGGATGGACATTGGGGCAGTCAAGAAATTTCTATGGAGATGAGTGTTCTGAGCCTGGCAGGTAATGAATGATTTGCAGACATTAACGCCTATCTCATTATCTATCTGCTCTCTGCTTTAAAGCGTGAATATATTCTGTGTGTTGAGCCCCTGCAATAGAAAACAGCAGCTGTAACAGCAATGTTGGCTGTAGGACTTGGCAGTGCCGGACAGTTCTTGTGACTCAGGGTACTCTGTGTCTGGGGGCCCAACTGGACATGGCTGAAAAGGGTGAATTTTCAAAGCATGGGTGTCATTACTTCTTGAGGCTCAATGCCATTTTTAGGTACATCTGAGAGCCTTGGCACAGAGTGGCTGGAAAGCTGCCTGGTGGAAAAGGACCTAGGGGTGCTGGTCTGCAGCCTGCTAAATATGAGCCAGCGTGTGCCCTGGTGGCCAGGAAGGCCAGTGCCATCCTGGCCTGGATCAGCAATGCTGTGGCCAGTGAGGTCGCCCTGTGCTGGGCACTGGTGAGGCCACACCTCGAACCCTGTGCTCAGTTCTGGGCCCCTCACCACAACACAGACACTGAGGTGCTGAGTGGGTCCAGAGAGGGGCAGTGAAGCTGGGAAGGGTCTGGGGCACAAGTCCTTGGAGTGTCTATCCTGGAGAAGAGGAGGCTCAAGGGAGACCTTATTGCTCTGTACAAGTCCCTGAAAGGAGGTTGCAGCCAGGTGGCCATTGGCCTCTTCTTCCAAGTACCAAGTGATGGGACAAGAGGAATTGGCCCAAGTTTTGTCAGGGGAAGTTGATATTGGATGTTAAAAAAACCCCATCTTCAGCACAATGATGATCAGCGGTCAAAACAGGAAAGTATTTGAGTCACCTTTCTAGGACATACTAAAAAGTTGTGTACGTGTGGCACTCAGGGATATGCTTTAGTGGTGAGCTTGGCAGTGCCAGGTGAGTGGTTGTACTTGATGACTTAATGTTTTTTTCAACCTGAGTTATTCTAGGATTTTGTGATTGAAATGCTTCAACTCAGCATTTTCTTCTGGAAGTCAAAGAGGTGGTCTTTAATATTCTCGACCTATGGGTTGTGTTTTAAGCTTTGGGAATGAGAAGACTTGGTCTTGTTTAGAAACATTGCTGATGAAACCAGATAGGGTGGAATTATCTAGTGATGCAAAACACAGCAGCCTTCTGTAGAAAAGCAGAATGATAAATCTTACCAAATTTTGTGTCTGGGGCTTGCTCGAAGAAAAACATTTTGAGGTGCCTTGTGCTATTTTTCCACTATCTTGAGTATCTCCAGCTTCCTGTTTATACTGCAAGCACATCACCCTCTGCTTTGAGGTGTTCAGCAGATACTCTCTCAGCTTTCAGACTGGTCTGTGGTACAGTGTGCAGGCCTCTTCACAGAAATGAGATTGCCAAACTCTAGTAGCCTTGGAGAAGGTACTTCTGAATGTTCATGATTTCTGTCCCAAGGCAGGTTAAAAAAAATATAATGAAGTTCTGAGAGTTTGATTCCAAAATGCATACAGTCTTCCTTTTTAAAGCATTGTTAGGCAGGTGAGGGCTTAATGTTGGAGAATGGTGCAGACGGAGCACAAAAGTCTCAGGGCCTTGACCTCAGGGCATTTAGCTTAGAGCAGAGAGGATAACCTCCTCCCCAAATCCCAAGATGTTCTTAGCTTCCAGGTGAGGGCTTCTAGTAAAAAACATGGTGATTCGGTGATTTATTTATTTTTAATTGTTATTATTTTGCATATTTGCGCTTTTGAGCATTGGGCTGAGACCCTTCAGTTTGGTTCCCCATGGAGTCGCCCAGTCTCCTTGTGCTGCCTCATAGCTCCCAGCTATGTGTGATGCTCTGATGCTGTGGCTGAGAAGCAGAAATTGTTCCCTTTCTCAGGCTGCCCAGACCTGCCCTCTGTCTGGGATCCACCTTCTCCCTGCATGATTTTCTGATTTCTTTGGTGTGATGGGGCCTGGTGAGCAAGGCCCTAGGAATGTCATCTGTGTGACTGCAGCAGCCAGACATGTCCTAGCCAGCCTCTGGCAGCACCCACCTGTGGTAACACGAGCTCGGGTATCTCCTGGTGTGCTGGAAGAGGCAGGATAGAAATGGGAATTGCTGAGGCTGGGCCATGTGTCTCACAGAGCAGCTTTGCTGGGGCTGGGAAGGAAAGGTCCCAGTTCCATGTTTTATCTGGAAGCTGCCCTCAGGGCAGCCCCTCACCTTCAGCTGGGTGGCTGCTTGGTCACCTTGGCTTTGTTTCAAGGACATGATTTGCAGATTTTGGAGATTTACCTGGCTTGGAGTGGCCTGACCAGTCCCTGCTAGTAAGAGTCTCTAAGAGATCCCAACTTCCTTTCTAATCTGCAGGAATTTACATAACTCAGGCATCCTCCTGAGACTGCTGGCTTGTAAAAGGCTGTATTTGCTGCTTGCCATTAATTTATCAGCTCTGTAGGCCCTAAAAATGATTTTTAGCTGATGATACTGCTTTTTCGTGTTGCTTTTGTCTTTCCTCTTGTCCTTCAGATTAGGATTCAAGAACTGCAGATGCTCTAAACTAAGTATGACTCACACCTAGTTTATTTTGTGAATTACCCAGCACACAAGGCTGAGGGGAAAATACTGGGAGTGGAGGGGGTGGGGAGCAAGAGATGGTTTTTAAGACCCAAAAGGAAATGTTTGGAACATGCATCTGTGGTCCCTGGGTCATTGAACTGGCCGGTATTCTGACACGTTATATGGGCCACGTGAACCAAGGGGGCCCTTGGGACCTGCAGTGGATGTCAAAACATGATCTGAGGAGTGAGGGAGGTGTTTTGCTGTGAACCTTGCTTGAAAAGCCAGTGGGGGCTGATCTCTTGCTGTGACTGTGTGTTCCACACCACCCATTCTTGGGTGTTACCTGCCTCTCTGTCACACACCTGAGTATCACTGACAACATCTGAGGCTGCCTTTGCTCCTCTGTTGTGGTTACCTCCATCTGTTTGAAGCAGTTTGGGGTGTTAGAAATGCTGAGCTGTGGAGCTGAGGTAATACTGGAGAAAGTTAGTGAGGTGGGTGGCAGGATATAAAATGGAAGAGGTTACTTCATGAAATTTTGCTGAGCTGTTGTACCTAGGTACTTTCTTATCTCAGCCATAAAGGCAGGGCTGCAGCCATGCTTCCAAGAGCCTCAGATACACCTATGCACAAAAAGGCATATTTCCAGTGAGAACTATCAGAGGAGAAGACCTGTGCTTGGAACTTGCAGAGAGGCTCTCAAGGATTCCTCAAGACTAGTGAGCTTCCTCTTCCATGCATGGATTTTGGATCCTACCACTGTTCAGGGTGATGCTTCTGCCCTCATCCTCCCCAGCTCCAGCTGGCACCTCTGCTGGCCCTAGCAGCCACAGGGATTCCTGGGCAGGCATTTCTTTATTGGCAGATGTGCCAGAGTGTTTTCCTGGTCTGCTCCCTGCTGTGCCAAGGCAGATTGGCTTAATCAGAGTATGGTAAACCTGTTGTGAATATTTCATGCTTCACTGGACTTGCCAATTGTAGCTGCTCTGATTGCACCCCTGCTGCTTGTGTGACTGCCTGGTGGCTCCCAGCCGGGGCCCAGGGATGGGAAGTCAAGTTAATTTGCAACAGTGAAGGTAATATTAATCTCACCTTTCATTTTTTAGACATACAGTTAGGAAGCAAGGAAATGGATTTCTTTTCCCTTAAACATGAAGCCTCTCAGAGAGGAGAAATTGAGTCTGTTGTCATTGGGGCCATCCTATTCCTCAGCTCAAACCCAGTGTACATAATACCTAGTAATGATTGTGCTGTACCCTGCTAAGACTGGGCAGGGACTGAGAACTAGTGCTGGTGAAACTTCATTTCAGACCATGCCTGGCCGGTCCACATCTCCAGTTATTTCATAGTTGCCTCATTGTTGGATGTGAGTCTTCAAGGATTAGTTTCCTTGGCCTCACTTGCAGCTGCTGTCATGCTTGGCTTGGTGCCATGGGTATTGGGTCTAGTTGTGAGGGAATGCTCTGCACTGCCATCAGCCCCAGATCTGCTAGGGAGGTGCAGGTGTCCCCATCCTTTGCCACCTAGCTGTCTGACAGTGCTTCGTTATGTTTACAATGGGATGTTCTCATCTTCCTTAGCACGTTGTTCCCAGGCTGATGGGACTCGAGAATAATGTGCTCGGATGAGTTGGAGGCAGCCAGCCCAGCCAAGTTTCTGACAGTGACAAAAGGTCTTCTTGTGCTGCCTGCCCTGCCAGCAGCCACAGCAGCACAAAGAGAGAGCTGTGTTCTTGAGCTGTCTGTTTGGGTTTGTAACAGGAGTGTGTGTGCAGCCAAATGGCTTCTTCAGCGACGCTCAAATAATTCCAAATGTGTGAACAAACCCAAGGCTTGCTGCTGCCCCACCAGTTTGCTCCATGCTGTTGTCCCCTGTGAGATAGGAGCACCAGGGAACCCAGACACTGAGGAGCTTGCAGTGTGCCTATCACTGGTAACTGTCCAGCTTCCCTCTCTCTGTACTGGACCTTGGGGAGTCAATATCCATGGTTTGAGACCTAGCCCCTTTATTCATGTCTAAGTCCTGCAACTTGGTGGCTCATCCCAGGGCAGTGTCCCCACTGGTTTGTCAGTGTTGTGGGGGTGTGGGACAGGCGGTGGCAGGGCACAGCCTCACGTCTGGGTGCTGTGTGGCCATGGTAGGGATGACACTGGACCTGGGTGGCTTTGGGTCAGGAGCTGGAAGTTGCACCAGGGAAGGTGCTACTCTGGCCCTGTATGTGCTTCTTGGCCCAGGCACTGAGCCTCAAACCAACTGAACAGGAGCCTTTGTCCCTGCTTTGCGTTGGTGACATCCAGCAGCTTTCAGCTGTAGCTGTAAGAACTAGGAGTTTGAGGAGTTTGTTTTACTTGTTTGGAGAGCCGTGGATAACTTCCAGCACTTCTCTGGGGGAGCAGCTAGAAGAAGCAGGCCTGTCTATGCAACACAAGTCTGTATGAACTTCGCCTTTTTATTTTGAGCCCACGTTTCTTTAGGAAGTCTTTACTGTCCCGTCAATCCAAAAGGGTTAAACAATCATTGCTGCATTGTAGGAATAAAGCTCAGTGATGGAGATGAGACTTTTCTGGGGTTGGTCAAAAGACAAGGAGCAGCGTCCTACCCATGACCCTCCCACTTTCTTGCCTGTGTGCCAGGCATGTTTCTGTAACGTGTATTTTTCCAAACAGAGAAGTGTGTCTGGGTGTGGGTAGAATGGAGTAAAATAAAAACAAAACCAAAGCCAAAGTCCTCCTATGCTCGTGCGCCTCTCTGGGGAGGATGGAGCAAAGGTCTGCCAGCACCGTCAGCACGGTGACTGACTGACAGGACAGAGCTCCTGAACACCACGGGGATCAGGGCAGTGTGTGAGCCTGTGCAGGGTGGGTTTGGGAAGGGCTACGATGTGCTTTTATAAGCATTTCTTGTAGCAGTGATTCTTATGCAAAAAACAATGTGTAGCCCCGAAATGTTCTTCCTTGCTCCTGTGCTGTCTGCCTTGTCTTGCTGGTACAGCTGTTCAGGCAGCTGTGCTGTGGACTTGCTCAGAGACCTATTGCAGCTAAAAATAACATTTCCCTCCCATCCTCCCATTCTCTCTTTTTTGTTTGTTTATTTGGTTTTTTGTGGGTGTTTTGTTTGTTTTTGTTTGTGTTTTTGTTGTGGTTTTTTTTTTGGTTGGTTGGTTTTTTGTTTGTTTGGGGTTTTTTTGTTTGGTTTTTTGGTGTTTGGTTGGTGTTTCTTTGTTTGTTTGTTTTTAAGGAGAGCAAGTGCTGCTTCTTAAATACACGGCAGTAATAACAGCCCTGGATTTGGGCAGACTGGCTCTGTGCTGAGGTGTCTTTGATTAGCTCTGAACTCATGGAAAGGCTCAAACCTCTGAGTTGGATGTGTCCTTCCACCAAGCCAGATGATGCTTCTTGTGAGCAGAAGGTGGTCGTTCCACAATCGTTCTAGGAAGCTGAAGTAGTATTAGGGATCACAGAATTAGTCTCTAGGGCAAGATTACCCTATCCTGTAAAAAGCATGTGTTGGTGGCCACCAAGCACTCTGGGTTTGTCACCTGTGAATAGCACTGCTGCCTGTGACTCAGCTGTGGCTTTTCCAGATCTGTGGTTCAAGGCAAGGTTTCTTTCTTTGTACAGAAATGGCCACTGGAAGCATTTCAGTGCTATTGAGTTTCATATCATCTTTCCTTTTTTAAAAGAAGTTACAATGAAAAAAAGCAACAACAAAACCTTAATTACACCATCCAGATTTGTTCATGCTTTAAGTGGGCCACTGTGGGATGGTATAACTGTAACCTTTGTCCTCATCTCCACCCTGCTGCGTATCACTGTCCTTCCCTGAAGTGTTGCTCTGGCTGTTAGGAGCTTTTGTCACTGTAAAACACCCTTCAATGCAGACTGAACCAAAAATTCCATTGAATATGGTAAAGCATTATCTGATCTCTTGGTACAGACAACTAGAAACTCTTCTAGATACTTTGTGAGGATACCTGGGTGTGGAGTAATGTCTTGATGCTTCTCTAGTGGAGTATGTGCATCTGTGAGAAAAGGGAAGGCTTGTGGGATTGTGTCTCAGGAAAATTCAGCTGCTGTCTCATTTCCTTTGTGGTGATGGAAATGTTTTATCTTTTCTGACTCTGAGTCCTTTCACAAACAGAATCCTCATCAATTCCCCTTGTAGTGTTGATGCATTCTGGGCTTTTTGGGATTATTTTCAGTTTATCTTTTAGGCTGTGCCTGTGCTTTGCTAAAGAGAAATCTTGGTCTTCCCAGAGGTTTTGCCAGTGAAGTGCAGCGGGAGGAATTTGTACTTCCTCTGTGGCTTCAGAAGCACCTTGTAGTTCTCTGCTTTGTGATGTGTTTCAGATGGGAGATATTCCCCTCTGTGGGTGCTGATAAGCTTCTTAGCTTGTCACATTGAGGGAAAAATAAGTGACAGACCTCTCAGTGCAAATTTTTTGGTGCCACTGTGTTAAACTCCCCTTGAAGCAGGCAGAAACCCCAGGTGTGGCAGATGTGTGAAAAAGGAACCCCATCCTGCAGTCTGGGGGGGGAGGTCACTGTCTGTCTTTGATTCACAGAGAAGCTGATATGAACCTGCCACCAAAAGGCTGAGCCTGGTGCTGTGTGTCTGTCCCTGTCCCAGTGTGCACGTGGCTTGTGTTTTGTTGCCCTACTGCCTATCATAACAAGTTAAAAATACACTCTGGTGTTTTTCTGCAGTGTAGGTAGAGCATTCCTTTGAAAGTTCAAGTGGGAAAGTGATAGGCATTGGCAAAAATCTGCTGCTTTCAAACTGGTGCCAAAGTAGTTCTTCTGTTTCCCGTTTCCCTTGTCTCAAGGTCATTTTAAGCATCTTTTGAAGAAGCTGTACTTATCCTTGCCCACAATGCTGTGGTTGATCCCATATCTGGGTTCTAGGTGCAAATCCAGCATCTGCACTTCAAACATTCAGTGAAGCTTAAAAGAAACAACTGAAAATGATGCCTGAGCTGGTCGGAATGCCTTGCAGTGAGAGCCATGAAGCTCAGTCTGCTCAGCTTTGGAGAGGTGCCAGCGTGCACATGCCCTTTGTGCCATGAAAATACTATTCTCAGACTCTTTAACCTGGCACAGAAAGTCACAATAAACACAAACGCTTGCCCTTGGTTTTAGCTGAGTGCAGTCAGTGTGGGCATTGGTATAAATATATAATATATATTCTGTTTGAATGGAATGCAGAGTTTTGTACATAAGGTCTGATCCAGTGGTAGCATGGACTGTTCTGTTCTTGAAGTGGAGGTTGAGGGGAAAGTGGACAAGGATTTTATGCCAACAAGTACAAAGAAATAAATGCACACAAAAATAGACATGATGGCAGGAGTGGGGAAAAACACAAGTCCAGACCTTGGATGGTAGAAAGTGTGTCAGGAGTCCATATGTCTCTACACTTCCCTGACTCCCATAGCTCATTGATGCTTTTTTGTTTGATTTTGTTTTTTCTGATGCTAATTCTCTTTACTTTGTTTCCATGTTCAGTATGTCGAGGCTTCGCTATTCTGGAAGATCATACCTTGGCCCATAATTTACAGGAACAAGAGAGTAAGTAGCAATGGTCTTCAGAGCAAACTGAAGCAAGCTTGTCCCATCAAATATCTGGCTTTATTTGATTTTGCTAAGAAAAATGCTTCCTGCTTTTATTTAATTTTTTCCTTTTAATGGAATACAGTTTATTATTACTGTCTTCACTATCCTGTAAGCCTACACTTCGCTTTGCTCCAGCTCACATTGTACCCCAGAGATAGTTGTATTTCATATTTCAATTTTGTACTCTCCTTTAGAGTTGAGTTTGTTTATGCCATTTATGATAAAATTGCGGGTAGGAGTGCACTTGGGGTTTTGTTGCTGTGCAAGGTTTTTAGAAATGACTAACAATTTTGGAAGCTTTAAGTTTTATAGTCTCACCTGAAGTACAACCAGAAGAGGTCTGTTTATTTACTTATTTCAGATTTGCCAGTGTCTGCCTTTTGAAAGGAGCCTTCCTTTTGAGTCCTTTTCAGACATTTTGAGGTGGGGCAGCTGTACACTGGAAGGGTTTATAAAGGAGAAAAAAAGTACAGCCAGGAGCTTCAAAGTAACTGATCCTTTTTTAAATTTTTTTTTCCATGCTTATCTGTTACTTCGAGCATGTTTACATTGCAGTTTCAGGTGTGGTGGCCTCTCTAATCAGCTTCTCACCCGTTTGGTATCTGCCAGTACCAGGTGCTGATGCCATTCCTGCTGCTCCACCAAGGGCGCAGTTGCTCGTGCCCTTGGTGCTGGAACCTGAGACCACTGAATTAAAGACGACTCTGGGCTGCAGCTCATGTAGCCATTTTTTTCTGGCAGGCAATATCCATGTATGGTAAAGGACTCACTGGAGTACTGAGTTGCTCTGTTGCTAAATATAAAGGTAGGGAGATTTTTGGAACCGATTCTGCTGAGAGTGAGAGGAGTTTTCTTCTGTAGAGGTTCTTGAGAACAAATTAGAGAGGTATCCATAATAAGTGGTTTAAGTTCAGCTCATCCTCACTGGCCTCTGGTGGTCCCTCTCAGACCCACTTAATTCATCTAGGGTGGTTTTCTGCGCTCAGAAAATGAAATTCAAAGCCTAAAAACTATTCCCTATAAATCTGGATGTGTTAAGATATGCAGAACTTGTTTTGGTAACAGACACATATACAGCCCCCTCAGTGCTGAAAAGAGGCAATCTCAAGCTGCTAGCATAATTTCAGTTCAGGACTTTCCCACCTCTAGAGAGATTGCTTGGTGTTTCCCTGCCAAGATCTGTCTTCCTTTCTGAGCTGGAATCTCCCTCCCGCTTGGTTTATCTTGTTCGCACAGTGAAGTTCTGCAGCCTGATTTGAAGGTTCTTGCCTGTGTTTATTTCCAGTTGAGCATCACTTGGCCACAAATGTTCAGCGTAATCGTCTGGTGCAACATGACTTGCAGATGGCCAAGCAACTGCAAGAAGAGGAGGATAAGAAAGCCCGAGCTCAAATCCAGAAACACCAAAAAGACTTGTGAGTTTGTGCTGGAGATCTTGGAATGGGAATGCTGGTCCCATTTGGTCAGAGCACTAATATCAGCTGCTTTGAGTGGACAGTGTGTGGGTTCATCAGCCTTTTGCTTTTGTTTTTTTTTTCACTTTGGCTGTCCATTGCTGTAAAAGTATTGATACCAGGCTCTGGCACAGAGGAGTGAGAACAGGGTGGGAGCAGATGTTCCTGGAGCCCATCGATCAGAAGGAGCCTTCCCATTGTACTGCTTGTTGTCAAAATGGAGTAACTTGGCCACTTGTGTTGGCCTTGTCCCTGACTGAAGTTTGAGTGAAGGAACATTGCCACAGAAATTCCCAGTGCTACAGGGGAATCTCCCTCATGTGGAAATTGCAGATATTGGTGTGTTTGCCCTGTGCCTGATGAATGCTTTTGAGGAGCTGGGTGTGATGCTTTCTGGTGTCCTGCTGTGCTGACAGCTGAAAGCCCCTGCTTGTGCTTGCAGCTATTCAGTGTGAAATGACCTGGGAAGGGGAATTGCTGCTCCAGGGTGGCTCGATGGGGATGGGTGTTGGGGGACAGGCCTCCTCTTGCAGTCACTGACTCCTGCAGCAGCTGTGGGAGGGTGTTTAATGAGTGATCCAGTTTGCTCTGCAGGTTTGCTCAGTCCCCACTCACCACATGTTAACCCTGTGGTCTGTGGTTTGGCTCTCTGTGTGCCACGGCTCTCAGCTGTGGAGCTGGTGTAGAAGTGAAACATGGCAGCACAGGGCAAAACAAACTGTGCTTTCCAATCCAGAGTGGACTTGCAGAGCACTGGGTGTAACAGATGGTTCGTGTGACAGGGCTCAGCCAAATCCCACTCCTGAGAGGTGGCTGAAGGGGGGTCC
>VYZR01035334.1:139870-160893 GCA_013400675.1 Oxylabes madagascariensis
GAATTAGGTTGTTTGCAGACTCCTGAGCACTATCTTGGCCTGCCCTATTTTGTGGTACCTATCTCCTTTCTTAGCAATCTGCCCATAAATCTCTTTTATTTTGTACTCTGTGGATGTTTTGGGAAGTATTTTCTAAATTTGGCCACCAGAAAGTACAGGGAGTCCTGGTCCCTGGTGAGGATTCATAGCTCTTCACTAACACTGAGAAACAATTCTTTTATGTAAATCAGGTGGATTTTTTTTTAGCTCTTTTATCCCTTTCTCCAGGATGACTGATGCCTGTGACTTCAGCTGCCTATAATCCCTGTCTCCTTGTCTTCTAGGGAACGACAGGACTGCGAGATTGCTCAGGAAATCCAAGTGAAGCTCGCGTTTGAAGCGGAGGAGCGCCGCAGGCAAGAGGAAAAAGACGAGGTAACCTTTAAAGCTGCAGGGATGGCAGGGCTATTCGTAGCAGCCCTTTCAGGGCACACATTTCTTAGCCAGTAGCTGCAGGAGTTGGCTTGCACGGTGGCAGTCCCTGTCCTGGCAGATTTCTGTGTGCACCGAGATTTTGGGGAGTCCTGTTACAGGATATAAGATACAGCCATAGTCCTCACACTCAAGGGTCATAAGGGTTGTTGATGCCAGTGACCTTGCTAATGAAGAGGGCAAGTAATAGGTAAGTCTTGGTGAGGTGTTTATTGCCCTGCTGTAGGCAGTTGTAATTGTTAATGCACTCTGAGACCTGCTTGCTTTCTCAAACACAAGAAGACAGGTACTGCTCTTGGGAGAATCCTGGGCCGTGATTTCTTTGTCTTTGATGCAAAGATTTCAGCAGGACTCTCAGCCCAGCCATCTGCTTCTGGCTTCTCCATTCTTCAGTTTAGTCTTTCAAAGCCTGAACCCCCTGTTACAGTTTCTAGCTAGCAGATTCCTGTTGTGACTTCAGAATATTTCTCTGCTGCTTTTGCTTCAGAGTGGGTGGTGTGGATTGTACATAGTGTACCAAGGATTATGCTTGTTGGTCACCTCAGTGGATCAGCCTGTCAGATTAAGTTTTCAAGAAACCCACAGAGTAGAGGAACCCCTGTGAGAGCCTGGGGTGTGTCCCCATTTTCCCCAGATGGTTTCCTGAGAAAGTTGAGTTGTCTCAAGATGTTCAAGAGGCACCTGGTGGCATTCTCTGTATAGGAAGAGCTTGAACACAAGGCTGTATTTCCTGGAGGAGCCTGAAATAAGAATATGCCCTTACCTGACAGATGCATAGGGTTTTTTTGCAAGACTTCATTTTCTTCTTCTACCATTAATTCCAAGCAAGTACTGAAGGACTGTCCAGACAGATGGGAAGGGCTTGGCTTCCAGGTGGAGCTTGTGGTAACAGGGTGGGGGGAGCACTTTGGCTACAGGACTTGTGCTTAGGAGGTACTAATATGCCATATTTTTATCAGGAGGTGAAGGAGATGCAAAACTAATGTTGACTTGTGGAATTGCACCTTTCCTTCCTGCTTTATGTAGAGAACTGCAGGGATGTCAGCAGTCTGACAACAGGTCCCTGCAGCCTCTCAAACCTGCCTGCTGACCATCTTGTGCAGTTGGGGGCAGGCTTCAGGCAACTGGCTTAAAGCAAGGAGAAGTCATAAATATTCTATCTTTTCCTGCTGCTACGTGGGAAGTTCCCAAATGTGGCTGAAATGTAGCTGAGGACTGAGGCAGATCCTTTCTGGAGTGCAGGGTTTTTAAATGAAGCACTAAGCCTGCCTGCCCTGCCTGCTTATGAATCCTGTTTGTAAGAAGTGGTTTGTGTGGATTTGCAAGTCCTGAGCTGTCTCAGTCCTGGAGATAATGTGCTTTAGCTCATGTATTTATAGACTTACTGTACTTGCTAGAAAAGTTAACCTTGTCAGGGGAAGGAGTTTGTAGAGGTTTGTAATGTTTTGTTTTGGGGCTTTTATTTTGCTTGTTTGTTTGTTTGTTTGTTTTTTGTTTTTTTTTTTGGAAGGAGCCTGTGGCATCCCCAGATTTTCCACAAAGCTGGTTTCAGAGCAGATCTTACCTGAATCCTGAAATAATAGTTTGTACTTGAGCAGCCATCCAATGTCCTCCAGTGCTGGCTTGGCTCTGGAGGGTGTTGACTCTTAGTTTGCATTTCAGCCATGCCTTTCCTGCCTGCAGTGTCCACTTTGCATGCATGTCTCTGTAAAGGTCCTGAGGATTAGGAAGGCTTAAATGAATAGCATCCACAGGGGCAGCATGCCCTGCTGGTACCTCCCAGCTTTGCTCCCTAGCTCCAGACTGGCTTCATTGACTCAGGGACTACTGGGCCGCAGAGGAGCAAACCCCAGGGAGCTGTTTGCAGTTCCTAGGCCTTGTTGATCCATTAGTCATCTCGAAGGAAAACCAATTAGGAAAATGGAGTGCTCTTCTCTTTGGCATGTCTACCAAAACTGTGACAGAAGACAAACGGCTGCAGTCCCCACTGTGCTCCTGCCTTGTGCCTACTTTGCTCTTCCTAATGTCCTTTCGATTTTCTTCTGCTTCAAGTCTCTGTCTGTCAAACTGATGCATTTCTCTGCCTGGCATCCTGTAGTCCCTGAAAATTACAGCCAGTGTGAAGTGAGTTCACGGTTTGCTCTGGGAACTCCTTCCAGTCAGAAGTGCCTTTAGCTGGATAGTCTTTGCCTCTGTGTTTTTCTTTCCCTGGCAGAGTGCAAGGGGAAGATCCTAGTGAGTGGGTGTGCACTTCTGTGACTTCAAATCCTCATTGAAAGCCTGAGGTTGCACTCACAGCCCTGCTTTGGCCATTGGGGCTTAGCAGGCTTGTGTGCAGGAGGAGCAGGAACGTGTGAGTTTGCCATGAAGTTGGAATCTCAGCACTGGGCCTGGGTGAGGTTGAATGCTGGTTGCTGACATGGTCCCTGGTGTCACCCATTAATTTGAAAGCCTCATCCAGCCCAGGGGTTGAATTTGAGTAAGTGTTGTTGCCGTGTCTGAAAAATTAAACTTTTCTTTGGTTAAGATTTTAATAACTGAATAAAGAATTTGACTAAAAGAATCTGTAGATACTTTTTAGTGGTGATTTAATGTCTGTTTTCTTCCATCTCTGCAGGATATTGCCCGTCTCCTTCAACAGAAAGAACTGCAGGAAGAAAAAAAGCGCAAGAAGCACTACCCGGAGTCCCAGGGACACACAGGCTATGAAGAGAGCTATTATGCAGAAAATGGAGGTATGTTTCTGCAAGATAAAAGGTCAAGATCATGGCAGTGAAGGTGAACCTGGTGGTCTGACAACTGTTTAGTAAACTCCCTTTATCCTACAGTCCTGTCTTTAGCACTGTAGCATTACATCAGTTTCCAAGGTCAGAATCAGGAAATATTCAGTATTTATAATCAGGAAGTATTCCGTTAAAAAAAAAAACAAAAAAAAAACAAACCACAAAACCAGAGAAGACAATTTAATAGGTTTTATTGTCCTTGAAGGTGGCTTAAATGACAGGAATAGGGAGTGTGGTGTGTGTATGTGCAAGTACAGCCACACATGCATGTTTTAAAAGTGCTTGTGGAAGAAGACAGTGGCTGATAAGGCAGTTACTGCTGTGAGACACCAAGGGTGTGGGGGAAAAATGTTGGTGGAATTCCGTGCTTGCATTTGAAGAGAGATGGTTCCATGTGCTCATTTGTGATGCTGGCACGGCTGCATGAAGGAATAAATGCTGGTTCATGGAGATGTGTTTCAAAAATAGCTCCTTGCAGGTATGTACCCAAGCTGTAAAATTAGCACAACTGCCTTGAATGACTTACTGAAGAACAAGGTCATCTCTACAGAATGTCTCTGCTGTGATTATCATCTGTGACTGTACAGTGTGGAAATGATTTGATCCACAGTGCTCTATTGCTTCCTTTTGGTCAGCTTCTGTGATTGAATACAGACCTTCTTTAAAATGAGAGGAGAGAATCAGGGTGTGTTTAATTATGGAGCAATCTGGGGATGGCTTTGCTGCACACTGGTGGTGGTTCCTGTGTTCTTTCTTCAAAAATGTGGTGGGGAAGATGGATTGCTTTTGATTAACAGATTGTGAAGATGAAGATCAAACCTCATTTTTCATTTTAACATTAATGCCATTGGCAGTTTTAAAGTCTTTTATTTGAACTTACATGAAGTATTTTAGTTTCAATTTGGAAGAGGTTCAAAGATAGCCAAGAAAGCACAAAGTTCAAAAGTGCAAATCTGTAACCAAGTGGAAACTTCATGATCACAAGTCCTGCTACATGTACAGAGCTGGGAGAAAATGATCTTGGAGTCCTATGGCCAACCCACACTTCAGCTTTTCAGAATTAAATGGGAGAAGTCTGAAAAAATGCAGCATAGGTAACTGTGTATGCAGAGATGGTAGGACAGGATGGATTTTTGTAACAAATCAGCTGACAAAGCCTAAAACTTCCTGAAGTAAGACTGTGGTGTGGATTTGAAGAGCAGGATATCTTGTGGCTCTAAGTTTTCTTCCTGCAATAATCCATAATTTTGGAGGTGAGATAGGAGGTGTTTGCCTGATTGCTCATAGCAGTGCTGCTCTTGATCTGCGCTCCTTAAAAGCTGTAAAGGACTGGAGTGGATTTTATGCCTGGATCATCTAGCTTGTTCTGGGAACTCTTAATTACTTGAGCACCATTTGATTAGGCTTCAGCAGCCTTGGTTTGTATTGTCCTCATTAGTTGTGAATTGAAACAGATAAAAAGCCCTTGCTTTAAATTTCTTTTGTTTTGGTGGGCTTGGGGTATGGCTTTGGGGCTTTTTTTTTGTTGTTTGAGACTGAGGTAAAATTTACCCGCATCCAGGAGGAATGTGGATTAGGCCTATTGCTCCAAAGCAATCTGAGCTCTTTAAAAGTGGAAAAATAAACACGAGAAAAGGCAGAGTTCCTCCCAGAAGTGTCTGTGCCATGAAAAACATTTTTGTATACACTCAGTCACTTGCTGCTTCAGAGAGGATCACCAGGGTCTGTGGAGTGTCTACACGGCCCCTGTGGAAGGTGCTGCAGGAACCAGCACCTGCTGATGAGTTAATCACCCTGAAATACCCCAAAAACAAATCTTCTGCTTGAGTTGTCTGGCTTGGTTGTGTTACCTGCAGCAATCCTTTCCCAGCACAGCCAGGCTTTGCTCTTCTGTGTTCTCATGCTCTCTGCTCTTGTATTTATTGAGCTTTCTTCAATGACAAAATTGAATTGATTTTTAGACCCTTGTGAGTATTGTTCAAAAACTGATTCTTGCTTTCAGGCTCTGGTCTCTGTTGTTCAGTAAGTCACTTGGATTGTTTGATTGGGTATTTGTTTTCTGTAAATCATATGAATAGTCTAAAACTGAACAGAAAAAATCCAACCAAGTTAAAGAGCAACCACAGCAGTTTTCCTGTTACAGTTCTTGGACTTTTAAAAATACACCTGTTCTGGATAAAAGTCACACAGACTTGTTTTGAAGGTGGATTTTCTGTAGGCTCTATTTTTGCTGGCTCTGAAAAAGTTTTTTCTGAATAGAATGAGTCGAAGGGAACATTCAGTTTTGGTGTGAAGTTTGTTTTTCTCCCTCTGAAATCTAGATAGATTGTAAATGAGACAGAGCTTTTCATTAAAACAGAATGCAATTCATGTGCAGTGAAATCTATTTTAAATATTTTGAGATACTATAAAACAAACTCTGGACAGTTGAGGAGAGGAAAGTCTACTGCTGCAGGGCTTTTTTTGGTGGGGGTTGTGTGTGTAGTTCTGTTTCAAATCAATCTCTGCTTCACAGCTTTTTTTTTTTTTCATTTTGAAAAGCTGCTGTAGAGAGATAATAGTTCACTCAGTGCAATGATTTTTCTTAGCAATTAGGTTAGTTGAAAAAATAAATCAATTAGTAGATTGTATGCAGGCAGACTGCTGCAGCCTCCTAGCTGTTTCAGGTTTGTTACTGAAACTAAAAGCAGAGAAAATTTCTACCTGCTTTCTGGAAAGCACGGAGGAAACAACCCCACCAAAATGCCAAGTCAGCAGCTTTTCTAGCAACAATGTTGAGGTCAGAAGCCTGGGTTTTGTGAATTCTTATTTTGACCTAAAATTTCTGTCCATGACCATCTTTGCACTCAGAGATGAAACTTCTTTTTAGACAGTGATTAAGTGCAGGCCCTGAATCTTGTGGGTTGGCAAAAGTCTGTGGTGAAGGATGTTTGGACGCTGCAGCTATCCTGTTCTTGCATTTAAAGAAAAATAAATCTTATCCTACCTCTTTACTTCTTTCCTGCTTTATGTGGGTCTTTCCCCCAGTTAGGTGAGACTGTTTTTTCTGATGAAAACCCTTGTGCCTGAAGCCAGGGCAAGGCACCTGTGCTTGTAAACCCGGGTCCAACCTGACCACTCTGCTTGGCCCCTCCTGGCCTTATGCCCCTCGTTGTCTCCCAACCTTTCCTGCATCTTCTACTCTTTGCAAACCTTTCCCAGGTGGTTTCAGGATCCTGCAGCAGTGATGTGTCATCAGGAGATGAGCTGCTGTCTTGGCTGTTTTTCAGCCCCAGTGGCATCATTAAAAGTCATTTGTCTCCATATTGACTTGTCCTTGTCTAGGAAGTGCTCAGACACTTCTAGGTTGGACCTGTGCTTTCTGCTCCAGCCTTGTTGCCTCCTGTGCTGCCCTGCTAGCCAGGACTGTGTCCTCTCTTGTATCCTGCAAGCCTCACCTGTGCCTGTTATTATTCTTACTTTTATCATGCTTTGCCTGCATTTTCAGCACCTTGTATCAAGTTCCTTCATCTCCCTGCTGTGAGTCTGGGCTCAAACCCCCATTAACCCCTGCACCACTAACCCCCTCCTTGTTTGTCCCCCATTGCTCAGAGCAGCCCTGGGGTGACCCCAGAGAGCAGATTTCTGAACCTCCCAGAGCACACAGTCATGGCAGGTGCAGGCAGCAGCAGAGAGAGCACCGAGGACCCCCCTCACCTGTGCCCAGCGGTGCCCCCAAACACGGGCACTCCACCTCACAGGGCCATCGAAGGTCTCCTCAGCTGAGGGAGGCCAGCCATGGCCATCAGCAGAAGGCAGCCAGCCAGGGAAGGTCCAGGAGACATCCCAGCCTTGACCTGGAAAGAGAGACTGAGCGCCGTGCCTACGATCACAGCCATAGCTGGGAGCCGCGGGAGAGGAGGACGGCTGGCTGGGAGAAGGAGAAGGAGAGGAGACCTCTCAGTCTTGACTTGGAGTCGGAGCGTGGATTCACAGAAGAAGCACGGTACAGCAGAAAGCCACCAAGGCAAGACAGAGAAAAGCACCTTTCCCTCCTTGAGATGGACCTGGAGGCGGAGCAGGAGAGCTGGCACCGGCATGGCAGACAGCGCCCTGGGAAACACAGATGTCACCAGCAGGGCCACTCGTCACACAGGATGGCCCGTGACGAGAGGCTCTGTGATGCTGAATCTAGAGATGACCATAGGAGGGGTGAGGCAGGAGCCCACAAAAAGGCAGGACACAGGAGACACTCTCCCTCCCCTCATGCTGGGAGCCAGGGGAAGGTTGGAGACTGCCAGCGAAAGCCAGGTAACCAAGTGATGGGGAAGGTGTGCGTATGTGTGGGGATGGACCTTGGCGTGCCCCATACTGATGTCTGAGTTATCTTTGGCTTCCTTGAAGATGCTTCTCTCCAGTATCTACCTGCAGGGAATCTTGCCCAGATTTCTCCCTGATTTAACAGAATTCTTCTTATCCATTAATGTTCTTGCTCTATGTCCTGATGTTCCGTGGCATTGGAGAGGATGAGTAAGAAGGTATTGTTGAAAGTGATGCCCTCGGTATCCTTTTGTATAAGAAAACAAATTTCTCCTCTCCCCCACTAAGAAAACCAGCACACCATCCCCAAAGAAAGCCCCCAAAAAAACTCCAACCAACACCCAGCTTTTGTTTATGTGATACATTTTGTGTGGCGGCCTCCTTGTACAGGAGGAAAAAGAAGTAACAAAACCCTGAATGTTATGTTATGGTTGTATTTTGTGGAGTTGAAATGCAGGACTGTAAATGCATCACACCTAGCTTAAGCACTAAAAATCCCAGCAATTTTTATCCACTTCTTATTGAAAACCCTGCTGGCAACTTAATTAATTCACTTTGAGCAAAGTTCTCTAGTGGCACTGGGCATCCAGCTGGGTTCTATTTGTAAGACTCTTGCCAAATTCTGTGCAAGTGGAATTTTCTGGGAAATGTGTACCTGTGTAGTTCTTGCTCAACAAACACTTGGGGATTGGGGGCTTTAAAGATCCGGATGCATCTTTCTACTTTTAAAGCCACAGTGGAAGTAGGGGTGACCTAGTGAAAGTAGGAGTTCAGAGACTTGGATCTATGTCTGCCAAAGTGTGAGGCAGCTTATGCTTTAAGCCATCTAACTGATCTTCCCATGAATAAGCTGAGGAAGATAATGTGTGTCTGGAGATACTGGGACAATTATTCTTCTTCTTCATGGTATCAACATCACTTTCCTTAGGGAAATAATAGGTGTTAATTAGGTTTAGCTTTAAAATAACGGAACTCTGTACTCAAAACAAGAACTGAACATTATATGAACTTCAAAAATGCTTACTTGTCTGTTTTCTCGTTGAATTATAAAATTCATGGGTCACCCCAAGGAAGAAATTGTCTGAAAACTCATGTGAGCCTGTCCCAGGTAACCCTTGCAGCCCTTGCTGCTTCAGCAGTGTGTTCAGACTCTGCTGTGCTCATATCAAATGTTGGGCTGCTCTCTGCTGCCCAGTTTTGCCACTGTATCTGTATCAGGATGACAAATTACAATTCCTTTGCTAGCATTGCTGTCAAAGGCTGCTTCAAGGGACATGGCCTGCTCTGCAGTAGAGTTGCATTTGTTATCTAAGACAGGGTGTGTCAGATACTGCTGTGTGCATAGAGAAACCTCCCTGAGGTGTGTGCTGCACCTCAGCTGAAGGTGCTCTCACACCAGTGGTGTGGCAGATGCACTGTGCTGATCTCTGGTTCTCTTGAGTGGGCGGTTTGCAGATGGCTGAGGAGATGGTGGGAATCTCCTTACCAAGGAATATGGAGAATGGTTGAGTTGATTGCTTTCTCTCAATTCTGTAGGCACTAATTTGAGGGGGATGAAACAAGCCATGTACAATGGACCCCAAATGGAACAGGAGTTGTCTGATGCAGAGATTGCTCGGAAGCTGCAGGAGGAAGAGCTCCTGGTAAGTGGAGAGGATGCATTGGTCAGCTCAAAGGAACTAAGGCAACCAGCACGGACAACTTTGATTTGTAAATCTTTAATATATGAGAGTGACTGTAAGACCTGAGGTCTTGCTCCTGTGCTAATTACCTTTGTCTTCCATACACATGAATATGGAGTGACAGTTGGCTTCCAGCTAATAAGCCCTATTTTTTGAAATAAACACCCCAAAATTAAAGTAGTAAAGCAGAGTGATATTAAATGGATGTTTCCAGGCTGGTGAAGACGGCATGTAGTCAGTGTGAGCAGCTCACAAGTGAGACGGGCCATTGCCCATCTTTGAGAGAGAAGGCATCAGTGTGGGAAATGCATTGTGGTGTGGCCTGGCAGATAAATGAGGGCAAAATTCAGCTGAAAAGCTGAAATGGAAGATTGGAGTTGGGTTTGTAGTTAAGTATTGGGGTAGCTAAGTATATTTGGAGAGGATGATGGTGTATTTGTATGGGCACTTACTTACCCTGCCCAGTAGGTTAATGAGTATGATTAATTCAGAGATGTTAATTTTTTTTTCTCTGTTTTTCCTTCCCCACTTTTTTTTCCCCCCAGGCTAATGAAGCAGATCAGAAGGCAGCTCAAGTAGCCCAAGATGAGGTGAGCAACAAGTCAAATACTTGTGGAATTCCTTTACTTGCAGAAGCTGCTGAACAGCCCTTGTTTCCTCTGAGCCTTTAGTTGTTAATTTCTCCCCTTGTAGGGGAAGCTTGGGGCTCCACTGGGATTTTCTCCCAGATGAGTTTCGTGTCTATGCTCAGCCTGGCCAAGCAGGGAGTTGCACTGCCTGTTGCAACCATCACAAAGGCAGGAAGTTCATGGTTCTGTAAGAGCATTTTTTGTAACTGAGCCCCATGGGAGGCTATCCAAGATGCTGTGAGATGAACCACCGACCCCTTTAAGGAGAAAGGATAGAGGGCAGAAAGGTTCTGCAAATGCAGAATGTTTCTGGTAAATCAGAGAGCTATTGGACATGCTTCACATCACCAGTCTTAATTTTGCCCTGTCTCTTGATTTCTGATCACAGATGGCTGAAATCATGGATTTGCACCCTTCCCATTCAGCAGCTGTCCGTGGGAAAGGGTTTGAATAACTCAAACCCACAAGAGCAGTAAAATTGTCTGACAGAGTCTGTGTTCCCCTTCTAGGAAATTGCTCGGCTCTTGATGGCTGAGGAGAAAAAGGCTTTAAGAAAAGAGAAAGAAAGAGAAAAGTCTTCCTTTGAAAAGAGGAGGCATGATCAAGATTGGAAGGTATGCCAGGCTTCAGGAGGTACCACAGATATGGTGCTATAATGTTATTCCCATTTCCAGAGGGAGGTGAGTGTGTGTGGTGAGAGCCAAAGATGGTGATGCATCTAAAGGGTCTCGTGTTATTCAGCTGCTTCCTGAGCCTTTTGGAGCCACCTCCTTGGTTAGATGCTTTGGCTTCAGCCTCAAGCAAGGTAATCCTTGGGCTCTGGCCTTGGAGCATGGTACTGGTTGTCACAACACCTTGTGGCCTCCCTGAAGCCCTGTCAGTCCCTGGTGCAGCACCTTCCTTTTGCTGAAATCCTGACTGCAGCAATAAAAGCAATAGTTGGTTCTGTTTGTGTAAGGGCAATGCAGCTGCTTCAGTTGTCACTGTGCCTCATAACTGGCTGTGTAATGAAAGTTCGAGTCTATCGTGTCTGGTTTTTGTAGGAGCAACACCAGAGAGGCTTGGCTGGCCAGCATGGAAGGGGACAGGAAACAGATTTTATGGTCAGCACTACTAAGGTGCTAAAGGCGATATGGTGTTAGTCTTGGGGCCATATGGTGGCAGCTCTGGTATTTTCAGCCTCCTTACTGAGTTTCAGTGCTTGCAGGAGCACAGCTGCCTGCAGCTGGTCCTTCCTGCTCAGCCCAGCCTTGTGCACAATCATTACACCCAGACTGTTCAGCCCCAGCTTCGGAACAGTCCCTTACTGCTGTCACGTCTTAGCTTAAAAATTGAGTTTGGCTCAGTAAGGCTGGGTTTTGTTTACTGAAAATGAGTCCTGATGCCGCCATTTGCATGTCTGGCTGTAGTTAATTTTGTCTGTAAACCAAGCACAGGAGGTCTGTGTGGAATTGTGGCAGTCCCAGTGTACTGGCTGGTGTCTTGCAAGGCACACAGGCGAGCTGATTTCCCTTCTCCCCATCAGCCTGATGCAGGCGAGTCCACGCGCTCAAGGTCGAGAGAAGGGCCCGAAACTCAGCGACACAGAACTGACAGGCCTTCAAGGTGAGCTTGAACTGGCTGGCAAGAATGCAGTTGGGAAGCTGCTGAGAAGCTGAGTCTTTGGGAGGAGGTGTGGGATGAGCAGCCTGACCCACCCACAAGGGAGTCAGTGGAGAGCAGGGTGATGGGGGGCACGGAGCTCATGAGGTGTTTGGTGACGTGCATCACTCACTGTGCTCATGGCACTTGTCCATCTTGGTCCCCATGCCTGGTGCTGATGGAGATTGATGAGCTTGTGCAGTGACATTTGTTAAATGCCAGAAAAACGTGGAGAGGGTTAAACAGCTTCTGGGGATGTGAAACCACATGTCATCCCTGGGGAGGAAGGACTAATCACCGTGGCATTTGCACAGCTGCTCCCTTGATCCCTGCTCCCAGTTAAGCCCTGTTCACAGCTCCCACTGGTGCATGTGAACTCCACCCTGCAAGCAAGAGCATTGTGCTTTGGGGTGTCTCATCCCAAACTGGGAACGTGCTGTAGCCCAGTGCTGCTTCTGAATCCCTTGATACTCTGGCTCAATGCTCTCCATGAGATACTAAAGCCTGGAAGTAACCCCAGTGGCTTTGATTTCCATTCCAGAAAGGAACCTAGAAATTCCTCTTGAACTTGCAAAAGAAACAACAAATGGGGTGTGCAGGTGGAGGCTGAGAGAGATCATATTAAAATACTCTGGGGGTAAAACTGTGCAAGCATTAACTACTTTAAAATGCTGCCTTTTTGAGTGAAATTTGCAGCAAACTTCAAAATGGAAATTCTTCATTTCCTGACAACTTAAGCCATTATTAAATGAAAGAGGTCCATGACAAGCAGTAAATTCTCTGCTTTTCTCACTGCAGAAACAGCAATGGGCTGTGCTCAGAGGAGCTGTTCTGCAGGTGGAAGGTCTGGGCCGGGCAGGGTTGGCACCAAACTGACAGTAACAGAGCAGGCAGCTGAGATGTTGCTCTTGCTACACTGTTGTGCCTTTGAGTTCCTTCTGAACACTCCTTTTACACTGTGCTTGGCAGGTCGCAGCCTCTCCTCGATGACTTTGAACGCTCCCGGTATTACACGAACCAGCCCAGCCCCTTGCGCCAGATCCCCAAACCTGAGCACTCTCCTAAAGGTAGGATCAACCCCAGGGCTGCCCAGCACTTGGGTTATTGGCAGCTGTTCTCCTCACACAGGGAGCCTGCAGGGGACAGAGGGATTGAAAGTGATGCAAATAGAGAAGGGGAATAGGAGTTAATGGCCCAGCAGGCAGGTGATGCTAGGCAGTGTTTGCACTGGACTTGCTCAGCACGTTGCAGGCTGAGAGAATAAAAAACTGAATTGGTTTGCCTGGAATTTGTCAAGGTGCTGTCTGCATGTTCTCTGTGATCTCTTAATGATGAATGACTGTAAACCCAGGTAGCAAATGACAAAGAAATGACATGAAGACAACGCTATGATGGATTTTAGGTGACTCACTACTCTCAAACAATCAATACAAGACAGAACCTCACCTGTCTGGCGAGCAGATGGGATGATCAGGCAGAAACTTGTCCTGACAGCAGGCTGGTTTTATTCCTGTAGCATCTCAGCACTGCTTTGGTGGTTTGTTTCCTGAAATCACTTGGCACAGAGCAGTGTGGGTAGGGTCACTCCTGCAGTTGTTTTAACTCTGAATGCCCATTGTCTGAGTTATCTGTAGAGCCTCTGGGAAAGGAAGGGGGCCGTCTGAGTTTAACTCAATCTCAGATTTCTTCCAACTCCACTAGTGAGACGTAAATGTGGACACTTTCCTTTCCAAAATTTAGTTTGGTAAACTTATGTTCTGTCTTCATCAAGCAAGCAGGAATGTTGATGGCACTTTATAGGGTCTGTTAGCTTTAGTGAGACTGTGAAATGGGGCTGCAGCACCATCCACACCCTAGAAGAAATGCACATGTCTGCCTGTCTTGTGGATATATCCTTCCTTTTGCTTGAGTCACGTAACAAATAGTTCCCATTTTGGCCTTTGACTTTACCAGTACCCTAGAAGTCAGACAGACAAGAGGGCAGGACAGGTAAAATATGACTGCAGCTAGTAATTTTTTCACCAGGATCTAGCCTCACAGACTGTTTCCTTTCTGTTTTGTTTTCCAGGTTCCCATAGGAAGCAGTAAACTGTGCTAGCCTTTGCTTTGGTACTGACTCTTCTGTAGCAGACATTACTGGAATTGCCAGGCAACTTACTCGATTCCTGACCTGATGGGAGGCCCACCCTCCACTCCTAGGATCATCTCTTCAAGTGTCATTGTATTAAGGAAAATTGTTTGTTTCAATTTCTTACTCATCTGTGATGACTTGAGCGGTGCAGTGTAATCTAGCTGCCACTGAGCTGTGCAAATCAACCAGCTGGCTCAGCAGCTCCCTCATACATTCTTTCGAGGCTTTCTTTTTATTTTTAAGTTTGGCTGGAGCTTTGATGAATAGAACAAATTGAGATGCATGTACAATGGAGGAAAATTGAAGAAATGAGTTGGGTTATGGCAATGCAGCAGAACATCAGGAGTACCAGTCCTTTCTGCATTAGGATTACTTAGCAAAGAGAGCTGTAAGAAGAATTGTGTTTCTTCCTGTGTTGGATAGGACAGCTGAGCCAACCTGACAGCTTGCAGGAAGGAGAGAGCGTTGTCAAACTTATACCAGCAAAAGCCAAACCGTGAGACTGGTGAGGCAGAAATTGCCTTTGAAACAGAATTTTTTAACTGCTGTATTCCTTTCTATGGTTTCCAACAATCTGAATAGAGCGTGTATAGGCATTTAGCTCCAGGATATAGGATAGAACAGTTGAAAGGAAAGACAATTTCAACTGAAATTAGACCTAGTGTGCATGACTTTTAAGAGTTGCCAGGGAGTTCAAGAAGCTGTGAGTTGTGGTTTGGGAAGACTCACACAAACAGATCTCTGTGTCTGAAGGGACCTCTGGTTTGAGCTTCACCGTGGTAGAAGCCAAGGAATTTCACTGAAGCCAAGTAGGATCTCTTGTAACTCTCAGCTCAGTTGTTGATGCACTTGAGTAGAGTAACTTGTTTCTGAACTTGAATATGTCTTGTAAACATGGGACTGATGGAGGATGGGCTGTATGGGCATTGAGCATCAAATTCGAAATCTACAGTCACAGGCAACCTGAACCAGACATGGAATGCTGAACAGTCCACATGATGTCTGTGCTGACTGCTTTTCCTCTCCACTGCTCCATCCAGCACCCCAGGCAAGCTCCAGTCAGGAATAATAAAATCATTGCTCTCTAGGGCACAGTAGGGTCTGCAGGTTTGTTGTCTATGTAGATTTTCCCATGCAGTAATTCCCTCCTGGCTTGTTTTCCCTCCACTCTTTGAAAATAATTTTTCTCTTACACAAAATGTAGCCTTTTCCCTTGGCTTCCTCTCATTTCAATTCTTTTGTCTTTTTAATTTTTTTTTTTTTTGTAGTTATTTTCAGGTGTGTTTCAAACTACAAAGCTGAACATCTGGACCCTGTCTTGGAGTCTGTTCAGCCAGGGCAGGCTGGTTCTTCATGGGCCAGCCCAGTTCATGGCAGAGAGGTTGGCTGCCTTGCTCCTGCAGGCTGACTTCAGTGCCAGCACTGAGTCTGTCTCACCACTCTCTGTTGTCCCTGGCAGCTGCAGTTCTGCCTCTGGCTCTGCAGAGGAGGGGAGACACCTTTGCCTGGGGCATGGAAACGTGGACTTGTCCTCACTGATGTGCCTGGGAAAGGGTTCTTGGCAGCTCTCTGGAGCTTTGTAGGGAGGGAGCACCTCTAGGAAATAGGAAGAGAGCTTGGCTGTCTGCTGTTCCTCCAGTGCACAACTCAAGCCCCAAGGCAGCTGTAAGGCTTTAACCTTGGCTGTTGTCCTTGGTCAGAATAGTTACTGGGCCAAATCACTGGGAAGACAGTGCAACTCCTTTTTCACAGAAGTTGCAGGGCACATGTCTTGCCTTGACCAACAACTCAAGAGACCTTCATCTCCTACCCCCACTGGCCCGTTGGCAGCAGTTCAGTACCTGTGAAGAACCACATAACCCCAACAGATCTCTGCCCCAGGGATACCCTAACCAAAACCCTTGCCATGTAGGGCTTTGTGTGTGGGCAGAATCCTGCTACCTGCATACCCTTGCTTCCAGACTGTGGCTGACCTGCCTGCACGGGCTCCTAAGTGACTTGCAAGGTCTTGCTTGCTGCTGCTTCTCAGGAAATATCCTAGTCAGCCGCTAGATTTTACTGTCCTTGCCTTGTACCCTCTTCTCATTCTGTCTCTGTCCATTCGGAAATGTTCATGTTGTTTAAAAGGATTCAGAAAAAAACACAGAGATGCTATCTTTTTCTTTCTTATTTAATTACTTGGCCCAGTGTGGCAACCTCATCTACAAAGGTTTTATTTTGTAAGGATTTCTTTTTGTATTTCATGTAACAGTCAAAATTTCTACTGCTGAAAATGCCTTTTTTTTTTCTTCTGGGCTTTTTCCTTCCATTGCCATCAGAGTAATTATTGTTGTGAAATGGATGCCTGGTGGGTTTGTAAGAATTAGTACTTCCTACAAACACCCTAGTCCAGGCACTGCTTGTTGTGCCACCTGGTGCACTTGTGAAAACTGGATGGAAAAAAGACCTGCCAAATCAGAAGGAGGTTGAGCTTTGTACTGGCTGTGCTTGCCAAAAACTGGTGACTCTCTGCAAAAGGTGAGGGGAAATCACCAGCTAGGAACTAGGCCCTCCATGGGCCTCTGTATCTGGCTGTGATGGTTGTTCTTGCACTGCAGTTGACTGGTATAGCTTTTTTCTTAACCTAGTCAGAGAAGCCATGAAGATTCTGAGCCCTCTGACATTGGAAGAACCTGTTAATTCAGGAGGGATGCTTGGGAGTATCCCATTTGTTGGTGTCAATGGTATTGAGTAGAAATGTGAGGAAAAACTCTGCTAGATTTAGTTTGGAAGCTGGGTAGAGTCTGAAGAACACCTCAGTGCCTCCTGTGTGGAGCTGTAGGATCTCCTTAGTGGCCAGTCAAGCTCTCCAGCCAAGACACCAAGAGACACAAGCCCAGGAGAAGGAGCCCAGGAGCAGTTCCTGCTTCCTTGGATGCCTTTGGGGGTGCTGAATGCTTTATGGGCAGTTTTGCTCTGAATCCTCCTTTAGTCCTCATTGTTTTTTCTTTCTCCCTACCTTTATTCATTTGCTGTCCCTTGTAAGTGTTTCTCCTGTTTTATTACTCCATAGTCCTTGTGAAAAGGGGGTTCCTAAGGTTTTGTTAGAAGGGGAGAGAACTGCTAGGAATGGCAGCTGAGGAAAGCAGGTAGTAAATGGGATAAGAACAGCAATTGTTCATCTTACACATGTTGGGATCCTCATGCAGCCATACAGGTTAGGGACCTCCTGAGGTCCTGGTTGCAGCTGGACTTGCATATTTAGTGACCGCTTTTGAAAAGGGTTTCCATGGTCGCACTGAAGTCAACAAGAGTTAAGATTGTGGATGAACAAGGAGTCACTTTCCTTGGGGCCCAGCAGCCACAGTTCTGCCAAGAGTCAAGAAGATGCAGCTTGTGTAGGTGAGATGCAAATCAGCACCTTGTACATCTGTTCCTGGAAAGAGGCACAATGAAGCTGATCTCTTAAAAAAACACTCAGAGCAATATTTCTTTCCTATGACAGGAAAATGTTTAAGTATCTTGATTTTTTTACTTGTTTACTCTTGCCAAGTTTCAGTAGCTTTGCCAATGGGTTTGCTCTGGATTTAGTAGCATTTAGTTGGAGCCAGGTTGTTCAGGTCCTGCATCCCTTTCTGACTCTGTGCATTAACAAAGCACCCAGCACCACATGGAAAATTTATCTCCTTGAAATCCTGGCACTTCCTGACCTTCCTAGTAGGCTCATCTCAGCAGCAAGAGCTCTCACCACCTCCTCACCTCCGTCCAAAGCACAATAGTCTGCAGAAGAGAGGTCGTGTGACCTGGAGGGATCGTGCCTTACACGCAGGGACACTCGATGTCTTCAGCAGACTGACCTGAGTCACCTTGCTATGAAACACTGTCTTAACGTGGACTGTACAGCTTCCTGCAGTAAGAAGCAGTTGTCGTCACAGGGATAGATCCAACAGGTTGATTTCATCTTTTTTTAAAGAACTTCATGGGTTTGAACTTGGTGGGGTGAGGAAATACCAGCTGGTAAAGGATAGATGAATTCTCGTCATTGAATTTCTCCTCTTGGGGAAGAAGGATAGAAGTTACAGATGCTGCAGTCTGCCTCTCTCTCTATAAAAGGGATCTTGTATGTACAGTATTTTTATATCTCTGCATTCCCACCTATCAGGATTTGAATCAGGATTGATAACATTCTCTACTTATGGAAAAAAATGGGTTGTTATTTTTACAGTGCTAGACTTCTGTGTGTTTATTTTGTGCCAAATTACAGCCGCTGTTACATTCTAGCATTTTCATTCAGTTTATTGCTGTTCATCAATATGTATATTATATATTTTTATTATCAAGGTTTTTATTTTAATTCATATTATCCTGTATGCAAACTAACTGTTGATTGCTAATTTATATATATATATATAAAGGGGAACACTTGGGAGACAGTGTGAGGATTCCCCTACTTAGTTTACACTCTTGTCATTGATCACAGCCAGTCCATGAAACTCACTGCTTCCCTCACAGAGCAATCTCCTGTGTGTCTGTCCCAGAGCAGATGGCTCCTGCTGTCCCTCCTGGCAGCACTGACCCTGCAGGGCTGTGTGGGATCCAATAGGAACTGGAGCACAACTCCCAGCACAGCCTGAGGGTGCCTGGGCTGGGTGCTGTCCTGTGCCAGGGCAGGTACTGCAGCAGGAGTGCCCAGCAAGGCTGGTGGTGGTGCCTGAGGTTTGCTGTTCATCTGTCCCCAGCCGGTGGACAGTTGGTTTTGCCCCCTCTCCCAAGGTGTTCAGGGCTCAGTTGCTTTGGGAGGTGGGTGTGGGACACAGTCCCTTGCATGGAGCACACCATGAGCAGCCTGTCTTCTTCTTGTTGCAGAGGACAGGGATAACCCTGCAGAGCTCCCAGTTTGCTGCACCCCAGCACGTTTGTGGCTGTGCAGCACTGCTGAGGAGGTACTGGCTGTGCTGCACACAGGTGCCACTTGGACTGCCCTGCCCGGGACAGGCAGTGGGACGTGGGTTTCATGTTCAGGAGCTGCCCAAGCCTCAGCTTCTGGGCTGGAGATACTATCAGCCACCTCCTCCCCATCAGCAGCACAGGGCAAGGCTTAGCTGGGCAGTTTGGACTCTCTTCAGGAGAGTCCCAGAGAGGACAGTGGCGCACACAAATGGGTATTTTCTACTTCATGGTAAACAAGTTCCACTGTATCAGTGTTCACTCTAAGTAGACTCCATGGTCTGTCTGTCTCCAGCTGCATCTGTGCACTGCAATATAGTTAATTGCCTCAAATAAAATAACTGCAGTTGTCTCATTTAGCTCTTCAGGGTAAACTTTCAGCCTGTTGAATCTAAATATTAGCCATGCAATGAGGTGGATTAGTCAGAAGGCTTAAATTCCTCAGAGCTGCAAGTGTATCCTGCATTGTAACAGCTAATCCTTAAATATGAATTGCACACTGACAATAATCTGTCTATGCAAGCCTATTCTTGGTTTTATTTTGACTGTTCACTCTATAATTTTACCAGGTTTGGCATAGAACTTGTGAATGACATTTAACCAAAGTATCATGTCTGTGTGTGTGTGTGTAGCATGTTTTGCTTCATACTCATCGAATGTAAAGGGAACATTGCCTTGCCCCATTTTGTTAAATAAACGGCTGTATTTTGTTTTTCACCACTTCCTTCTGCCCCTCCGTGTGCTTTTCTGGAAACCTAAGTGGATTACAAAAAAGCAGGGGAAAATAAGACTTTGTTCCACCCTTTGTTCCTGAAACGTAGCTGCTTCTACCAACAATTAAGTTCTTCCACTGTAATAGATGTAGCAAACAAACAAATTTGTATTTAATTTGATTATTTTGTTGACAGACAGATGGAAAAAAGGCTCTGTACTATCTTGGAAAAGATCTGGACTGTTTCATTTCCTGAGACTGTGATATTGAAAAATAAAGCAGTATGATTATTTGCAAGGATAGGATGCTCTTTCTTATTTCATTAAAATAGCTTTTAAGTTTGCAAAAAGCCTGCTTGAAGATTCCCTCAAACAACATGTACCTACAGTGGTGGGACAGAATGCAAGAAGGAAAAATGGCAAATGCCCTGAGACTGACTGCTGTCTTCAAAGGCATCAGCTGAGGATGCAGCCACGTGCAGCTCAAACATGAGCAGACCTGATCCCACTGTCATGTCACAAACTCAGTTTGTGGCTGAACATGCTGAAATAAAGAGGAGGTTACAAAATATAAATTCTGGATCTTGCATCCAGACTGTAGACCTTTCTTAAATGCTTATTTACTCATTTCTCTCTGCTGGCCAAGAACAAGCATTGCACAGGGGAGCAGAGAGCCCTGTGGCTCCCCAGTACAGGGTGCACCAGGCTTTCCCTCCATGGGCCAGGGTCTTGGGCTGCACAAGGGAGTGCTCTGACTCCAACAGAGTTCACTTTTGGGCTGGATGAGGGTCTGTGTCACACCACTGCCCCAGTGCTTCCATGTGCCTTGATCTCATCTTTACCTTCCATCAGCTGCATCTGAGTCCCTTGGGTATTAGCAGTGAGTGGAAGTAGGTAGCAAACCTCATGGCTGGCAGGGGAAAGTCTAGTTGTAAAAACAGAGCTCTTGGGAGTGCCAAGAGCTCTGCCATCTTACAGCCTATTGCAGCCTCTTGTCTGGAGTGACTGGGTCAGTCTGTTTGCTCTGAAAGGCTCCTTTATGCCAGCCTTGGCCCTTGCTGAAGCACTAGGCTGTGGTGGGAGCAGGGCTAGCTGGAGTCCTGAAAAACATCTTCCACCTATGCAGGGACGTGCACAGAGAACTGGGTGTGGGGACCACAAAAAGTGCCCTGAAGAGTCCCTGGGGAATTTTTTTCTGTACCAGAAAACTTTGGTCTCTGAGTTTCCAAGTTGCCGGCAGGTCTCAGGCTGTGGGTGTGCCCTGGTGAGTGGATCCATTGTGCCACTGGTGATGGATCAAGGTTCCCCATGTGTCCTCCAGCTGTGAAAAAAGTTAAGCCAGTAGAGATTGCTCAAAGTCACCATTGCTGGGAGTTGCAGGTGGCAGCTGCGCTTTCCTGCCTGTGTGCGTGTCCAGATCCTCATCTCCCACCCAGCTCCCTGCTGGCAGGGGTTCCCTTCCTGGAACCGATGCTCCTGTTGTTCAGAAGGCAAATCATGGCTGCAGAGACCCAGAACCTGAACCAGGTGAGGTATCTGAGGCACAAATGACTCGCTGTAGTACATGTGGTAGGTATGTACCATTCCCAATTCACTTTCCAGAGTCCTGGTGGGTTGCAACATGGCTGGAGGTGGAGAACATCTCCTCTGCCGTGTGAAACCCTGGTTCATTCCTGAAACTATTCCTTCTCAACTTCAGTATTGAGCAAAGCTACTCCCTACATTCTTTGAACCATCCTGCTAGCAAACA
>VYZR01035335.1:1244-12043 GCA_013400675.1 Oxylabes madagascariensis
TTGATGGATATCTTAACTCTACTCCATACACCTTAGACCTGATGTAGCCATTGTTCCCATCCACAGCGTGGAAAGATAGCTCAAAAACATTGCTTCCACTTACCCTGGCTTAATGTAGGAAAAGTAAATTTTTTTCTCAGTCTGTAATACATGTTTATGATTCTGAGATCCTAACTTCTTACTGCACTGATCAGAGGGAGAACACTTAGTAATCCTGAGTTATTAAGCTCCATATTTGAAGGGATAAAAGGGAACAAGAGAAAAAGAGAGAAATGGATTAAAGAGCGGTCTCTTCTCTTTGCAGATAGAATGGACAGCTAGGGCTTTACATGAATTCTATTTAGGACCCATTTTTTTGTTTGCTATTACAGGTTTGTTTTACTTTATTTTCTCTTAATTTTAGATCTTCAACAGGTATTTTTATTTGTAAAATGTACAGCCATAATTGTAAAATAGGCAAAATACCACATTTTTGACATTTTTAATCGGCCATTAAGTCATGGAGTTATAATATTCCTGACACCAGTGGTCTTTTAAAAATAATTACAAACCCTTTACTTAAAATACAATATAATAATGTTAAAGGAAATTTCCTTTAAAAAGCTGAAATACATCACTGATACTTTTCCAATATTTCAAATGCTATTAGCACTCTGGCTTGTACGTTTTTAACTTATCACAATTATACTTTTTTGTTTGTGTTTTGTGATTAATTCCATCTGCAAAGCTCACGTCTGCTGATTGTTTATGTCTGTAATCAGCTGTGCAATCAGACAACTAAGGGAGTTGAATAATTCAACTAGTTGGCATGCATTTCCAAAAAAACACTGTAAGTATGGGGAGGGGGTGGGGGGAACATCATCCTATCATTATTGAACAATAATCGAAGACTTCTCTGCTCATCTCAGCACTGGGCTTTAGAAAGGGGTAAGGCTGTGCAATGGTGATGATTCTTACTCCAAGCATTTTGAATACACAAACAGTTCTGCATTCCGGAGCAAGGTGCTCTGGGCACTGAAGGTGGCTTCTGACACCAAAGGGGATTCAGTGAGGTCTGATTTGCCATCTGGCCACTCTGCAGCCATCACATGATCACTGATCATATGCACATTTTGCTCAAGATCATTGATACCTTTTTCCTATCTTTCCCTTGGGATAACATGATTAGTGTCAGCTACTTTATGTCATGGAAGTTCTCTTAGCTTACAAAAGTTTAGTTATTCATTCTGAATGTACATGGTAAACATGGTCCATGCAATGGGTTGGCTTTGCATTCCAGGAATCCCAGTGAATTAGCTTTAATCTTCAACATCAAAAGGGATTTTTGTCCAAATCACTAGCAATAACTGTGCCAGCATACTGAGATGTAAACTGAGAAATACAAGGATAAGACTCAATGTAAAACAAAGATCTGGATGGTGTTTCCCCATAAAAATCATTGATGAGGTGATAAATGTTACCTTTTTACAAATAAATCTCAGGTTGTTTTTCATTTAATTAGTAGACGTTAATTAGTAGCACGTTTTCCCTCTTCACATTTGAAATAGCTTGTGTTTTCCCTGGATATGTTTTAGGTCAGAGTCTGTTATCCAAGATGTCTAATTAATGAGTGCAAACAACCATGGGAACTTGGAATTCTTGGACTTTTTGGTTTTGAATGGATAATATAAAATTTTATCAGACATTTCTTCGGCTATTTTACTTTTAAGGAGAGAAGTTACTGAGCAAAACAGACCAGAACAAAAATTTTTTGCTTTTTCTATGGGTACAAACCTCAACTATTAAAATAATATTGATTTGGCAGGAACAGTTGAATTTTTTTGGTTGTAGTCACATACGTGTTGATGACTTCTTATCTTCAAAGATGAACTCATACAAAGCATAGTGTTCAATCTTGCCAAACATGTTGATGTATTGTTAGGAATTTAAATATATATTATTCCTTGCATTTAACTTGAAGCACACACTAAGCCCAAATGTTGATACCTGGCAGGGGGACAGGAAGAGGAAAGTAACAGGGGAGAGAGAGAGATGGGCTAAAAGGAGATTGCCTGCCTATACTTGTGTGATGTATAGCCCATTTAACAGAGGATTTTATGAGCTGCAATTACCCTTGCTTCTCATGAGAGATATTTTCCCTTCATTCTAGCCATCCTAGTCAAATAAAAAACGTGTATGGAACACTTTTAGTCTTATCACTGCCACCAAAACAGGTAGGAAGATGCTGTCATAATTTGTTATAAATCATTATAGTCTGCATTATTTTTTAAAATTTTTTATAGGATTGTTCACATCAATTAATTGCCGATGAACGTTGCCTAGCCTGATGGCACAATATTTAGCTATAGAACAAATTCAGTGCACAGAACTAATAGAAGTCTTTCAGCAAAACACAACCTTCCTAAGGCCAGATGTTTTTCTAGTCTCTAATGCTAATTTGTCTTTATCAAGATCTTAGAAACAGCACATCCGAGAAAATAATTTTATTCTGTCCTGGTTCCAATCAAGGGTTAATTTTTGCAGTAGCCAGGAGGGGGCATGGCTGAGATCCACCTCATGTTATTGCTGGGGGCAAGAGGAAGGGATTCTCTCTTCTAGGGAGAAGGTATATCTTCCGGTTGAGAAAATGTAGCAGAGGGAGACATCTGATATTGTCTATTAACAGGGAGTTCTTCTGTGTGAATAATTCCTTTTCTTATACCATTTGTTATTAATATTGTTGCTGTTACTGTTTATTTTCTTGACTCATTGCTGTTGCCAGGAAATTGTTCTTGTCTCAACACATGATCTTTACTTTTTTTGCCTCTAGTTCTCGTCTCCCACCCTCTGAAGGAGAAAGAGAGGGAAAAATTGGGTAGAGTGAGTGGTAGCATGGGCTTAGAGTGAGCACTAAATCAGAGAATATCATTCCTAAACCATGACTACATGCATGTCTCTGAAGTGACTATTTTGTTTGGCAGCTATTTAACTCTTATAACCAGACACCAAAAATGAACCAAACAAGAGCAACAAAAAACAAAAACAAACAAAAACAAACCCCCACAAAACCAAACAAACCAACTAAAACTCCTATAAAAAAGATGTTTTAATAACAATCAGGTTTAAGGGAAGGAAAAGTGTAAGCAGAATGTTTGCAAATTAATGAAGTAAGAATGCAGGGTATTATGTAAAAATAAGAGGCAGACTAGAACCAGTAACTGTGAGAGCTCCCAAAGGATGGTCTCAATCACTTTTGTAAGAACACATCTCAGATACTCAGTATGCAATCCCTCCCATATAGGCTGTCCTAAATATGCAATTCAACTTTTGGTATGCTCAATATATCACTTAGAAGCCGATACAATAGAACTACAGATTATTTACAGATTAGTTATACTGGGTACTGATACTACCACAAGCAGATTAGAGGTAGAGGTAGCTGTAAATCTTAGTCCATGACTGAGGTAAATGTTAATGCAGTTAGCTTGCTCTGAAAAGGATACTTCATGTTGGCTGCTGTCATTTGCTAAACATCAGTCTAGGTAGTCTACACCTGGAAGTGTCACCTACACTACCACTGGAAAAGGAAATGTAAACCTCCCTATGGGGTGCTCACATTAAGTCTTTAGTCCTTTAAGCAGCGTCTCTTTAAAGCAAAGTTTATTCTGATAATTCCATTTTCTGGGGAAGGTTGGAAACTTAAGTATCACATAATCACACAATCACAGAATGACTAAGTTGGAAGAAACCTTGAAGATCATCAAGTCCAACCCATGCCCTAACACCTCTACTAAACCAGGGCACCGAGTGCCACATCCAATCTCTTTTTAAACACATCCAGGGATGATGACTCCACCACTTCCCTGGGCAGACAGTTCCAGTACTTGATCACTCTTGCTGTAAAAAACTTTTTCCTAATATCCAACCTATATTTCCCTTGGCACAGCTTGAGCCTGTGTCCTCTCGTTCTGTCAGTTGCTGCCTGGAGAAAGAGACCAACCCCCACCTGGCTACAGCCACCCTTCAGGGAGTTGTAGAGAGTGATAAGGTCACCTCTGAGTCTCCTTTTCTCCAGGCTAAACAACCCCAGCTCTCTCAGCCGTTCCTCACAGAGTTCCAAATCCCTCACCAGCCTCGTTGCCTCCTCTGGATGTGCTCAAGTGTCTCAATGTCCTTCCTGAACTCAGGGGCCCAGAACTGGACACAGCACTCGAGGTGTGGCCTCACCAGTTCCCAGTACAGGGGAAGAATGACCTCCCTGCTCCTGCTGGCCACACCATTCCTGATCCAGGCCAGGATGCCCTTGGCCTTCTTGGCCACCAGGGCACACTGCTGGCTCATGTTCAGCTGCTGTCACCAGCACCCCCAGGTCCCTTTCTGCCTGGGCACTGTCCAGCCACACCGTCCCCAGCCTGTAACATTGCAGGGGGTTATTGTGGCCAAAATGCAGTAAATGGTAAAAGCACATATCATTGAGAAATATCCAGTTTTTTTGAAGCTTGGAAGAAGAAGAGCCAAATAGATCTTATAATCAGAAATGTTTTCCACATCAATGCAGTGAACAGACTGGCCTTACGATCCTTCCTTCCTTCCTTCCTTCCCTTCCTCCCTCCCTCCCTTCCATCCTCATCCTCATCCTCATCCTCATCCTCATCCTCATCCTCATCCTCATCCTCTCAGCAAAATTTCACACAGGTGTGAATTTCAGGAAGGATACAGCACTCTCTGCTGAGGTTATAAGGGGTACTAATTTCCTATCAGATACAGAACTGGCTTTAAGAAGAGCACAGATGACAGCTGTGAGCCAGCTCTTTTCAAGTAGATGTCAAAAAGTCCTTCGTACCAGAAGAGGTTTGCAACCTGTTCCTGATACAGTTGCGTCTTCACTAGAAAGAATGGAATGGACCTCTTTAGACAATTTCACAAACCAAGTTACTTCAACCAACAAAAATAACAATTATTTGATGAATGGAATGTGTTTAGGACACATGGAAAGTGTTTAGGACACATGGAAAGTATTTAGGACACTCCAGACAAAAAAAACCTATTTCAAACATGGATTTCAGTCACATATGTGCTCCATAACATTGATAAAATCATTACTAAGAGTTACACAACATAGTTTAAGGAAATATGACAGGATGAAATTACATGATCAATAAATCTCCTTACAGTAAGATTTGCATTAAAGAGGGGAAAAATCCACCATGTTTTCCTGTCTCAGATTGCACCAAAAAACATAAAATCAGTTACCTAATATGCTTGGTCTGAAAATTCAAATGCCATGGGTCTTGTGATGTTTCAGATGCAGCCGTCTGAAATAAGAACAATGTTGAGGGCTGTAATGGATCTGTTTACAAGGCTGCAGTCATAGGCCTCCAGGAAATCCATTTTGACTTAAACGGCTTTCCAATTTTTCAGGTAAAATGCAGCAGTTCTGGATCATATCCAAGAATGAGGACACAGTAATAAAAAGATTCAATACATTTTGCATAGTCTTCACAATTTCAAATCAAGATGCTATTTTAGCAAGCATTAACACTTGTTTTCCCTCATGTTCCCTGTTCCTCCCCCATTATTTGGTACTATAATAATATTTGGTACTTCTCCCCCTACTTAAAAGCACCTTATGATATTCATGTCTCTGCAGATATTTTGCAGCAAGTTAAATACTTGAAATATTTCTGTGACAAAACTACTGTTTGCTGAAATTACATTCTGCTGCAGCAAAAAGACACTTCTCAAGGTGCAGCACTATTAAATGTCTTTCAGCATCTTCTGAAGAAGAAGAACATTCCCTAGTGTAGCACTTACCTTCTCTTTTTCAGTGCAACTACCATGGTCCAGTGCTTGACCATGTCTCAGCTGATTAACTCAGGAGCATGAGAAGCAGCAGCTGAGATAACCACTGAGAAGAGCGGCTGTTCTGGCATGTCACAAAGTCACTTCTCTGCTTTTGTGGCAAAGGGTACAGAGATTTTTCTGAAAGTTAAGCCTAACTGCATTTCACATACTTTTGTTTACCTCTAAAGTTCACATGCAATAGAAAAGGCTGAAAACAAAGATAAAACTTGTGCATTTCTGAATTTGTTTGGTTAACAGCTAGAATGACTCATTTTCATGGTCTCAGGCAGAGAATCAGAAGAGGCTCAGAATGATTGATCTGTGTGTGTTTTCCTTTTTCCCCTACATGTTTCTACTACACCGCCTTTGGAAAAAGTAATTGGGAATAAAACTATCTTGTAGAAATACCATATTTACATTCTTCCCCAAACAAGCTGCATCATTTTGTGAGGAGCTGGTGGCAAGTGTATTTTTCTATCAATTGCAGATCTGTGTGATCTCCTAGTAAACACTTCCTTTTCACAAAAAGAAAGAGGGTTATCTGGACAAAGAACCTCCAGTTTGAAATTCCTAATGTTTTTTATTTTATCACATTGAAGTGTAAGATAGCAGTTTTACCTGCAGCCATACAGTGATTTGGATTGGATACTATTACTGTTAATCACACTGTTCACATTCTAGGTATGTAGGTAAAAGTAATCAATTAAATTACTAGCAAGACATCGGGATGATACGGTGGAAACTGCTTTGTCAAATTTACAAGAAACTTAATTAACCTTGGTTATTCAACTTCCGAAGTTCTCTAAATGAGGAAAAGTTGTTTCTGTCAAAGAGCAGTCAGCAACACCACCATAAATACACTTTACTCAAGTAACCATGCTAGCATGGATGAAATGCAGTCAAAATCAGTACCTTCTTCCATAGGCAAACTGCACTAGTTGCTGACTCTTATTTGTAGAAACCTGTGTTTCATAACAGAGTGGCTTTGCATATGTTTTTGAGTTGAGTTTTGCTTCTGTTAATGCAAAAAAAATTTCCTGTCATAATTACTGCCTTTACAGTTTTGCTAAGGACAAGTGGTAGACTTTACTGTTTCTCTTCTTACATTTCATTGGAGTGCTAGGTCCTAGATGGTTTATACCATGAGTCAAGTCCTGGTCTCCAGCTCCTTTCTTCTACCAGTCTGTTCTTCTTCACTAAATAATGCCCTCTCTGCTACTTTTTAAATCACAGAAACTTTGGATATTAACAATGATCCTGTAATGTTTTACTTCATGTTCCAGTTTCATACTGCAGATATTCTGGGTAAAGAGTCACAAAGAGAGAAGCGATAGCTGGAATGTTTTCTCTCTCTGCTGAAGCTTGTTTTAATCACCAGAGTGAGCCAGCACCTAACATTTGGAATATGATGGATTAGAGCCCATAAATCAAAGGGCTGAAGAGCAGAAGAGACCAACAGACATTCGTATGCTGCCCCCTGCCCTCTAGTATATACATATCTATTTTTTCACACTGAGCTACCTGGTGTAAACACAGCCACTGGCACATGCAGCAAGCCCTCCTGCCAGAGCTGGCTTCCTCAGCTCCTTGGAAGGGGCTTGTTGGGGGTTGGGTTTCTCTCTTTTTTCCACTTATAGAATTTTTTCCCCTAAGTTGCTAGGAAACTAACTACTGGGTACTTAAGAAAAAGCAAAGGAAGTTGCTAAGGTAGGGAGAGGAGTGCAGCACCTGGTTACACTTCTTTTATCTCTTGGAAGATACTGCGAGTTTTGGGGGGAGGTAAAGGACAGGGCTGGGGGCAGCTGCTCTCTCTTGTTCTTGGTATGGGAAGGAGCACGGTCAAGCTGTTGTTTACTGCAGGGAGAATTCACTGTCACCTCCAGAGTCCAGTCCTAGAGACCTACCACCATCTGCTTGTGTGTCCAGGAATCCTGAGCTCACCATCTCCTGCCCTGCTGGAGCTGGGCCACCGCTGTCCCACCCCCACTGCTTCTCCAGCACTGCCCTGGGTCTTTGCTGCACTGTAGCCCCGTAACCCCTGTGCCCTGCCAGGACCTCCCACAGTTCCAGGTACCACCCTGGAGCTTCTGATACATCTCATCAACCAGCCCGGGATTCCTGCTCATTCCTGCCGGTCCAGCTTGGTGCTCCTCAGAGTCCTACAGGGGCACCACAAAGCCTCTCCTCCATCCCTTCCCATCTTGGCCGAGAAGGCTGTCACGAGGTTCCCAGTTGTTTTTTGTTAATGCCATAGTTAGAGTTGTTTGTTTGCCTTGTTGTACATACTAGTAAAGAACTGTTATTCCTACTGTCATATCTTTGCCTGAGAGCCCCTTGATTTCAAAATTATAATAATTTGGAGGGAGGGGGTTTACGTTCTTCATTCCAAGGTAGGCTCCTGCCCTCCCTAGTAGAAACCTGTCTTTCTAAACCAGCACAGGCTTAGTCTGAGTCCTTGCCTTTCTTCTGTCCTTCATCACAATAAGGTAATTAGACCACAATTTAGACTTGTTGGCCAAAGGGAAGGTTAACATAAAGTGTTGATGAGAGTCATGTTTCCCTTGGGACAGAGAAGTGTTCTGAGAGAACTCCTTTTCCTCCATTCCACTATTTCCATTTATTTCCATTGGTTTGACAAAAAAAGCGGTCCTGCTTCTCAGTGCCAAATCACAGTAAATTCAGCGAAGATACAAACTGGTTAAATTAGGAACAAATGCATGGAAAGAAATTATTTGGAAAAAAAAGGGTTGCTATATATTTATGGTTTAACATTATTCTAATATTAAAAAATCAGAAACAAATTTTTGACATGGTCCGTGGAATTGTGGAATTTACTGCCTAGCTAGTGCTTTTGGTGTCTAAATTTTCCCAGATTTCTGTATGGATTACCAGTACCCAGAGCTAGCAAGAAAGCAGCAAATTTCAAGCTTAATTCTCTACTTGTTAAAGATACATATGAATTTTAAAGTAGTAGAAAACAATTGTATTTTTTCTTACTATGAATTTTCTTGCAATTTTTTTCTAGTTTGGATTCTACTGAAGACATTTTTTGGAATATATGCGACATGAGTGATTCTGGGCAGACGTTTCTTTGGTTTAAGTACAGCATTCTTTAGAAAGATATCTAATCCAAATGCGGAATGAATATCTGAGCTTTTTTTGATCTTCATTCGTAGAAGGCAAATGCCAAGCTTCACAGAAGTCAGACTGCATTTTAAAATTAATCCTGTTCCAAGGCAATGAATTTTTATTTGAATATATTCAATGAAACCCCATTTATGTAGATCTTTGCAACCTGGAAATTCTACCAAAATTAATCCCATTGAAGTTCCAGTAAAATGTAAATCCTAATTCACTTGTGAGGTAGAAAGGAATTTAAGTTCCAGCACAACAGTTTGTACATCACAAACTTGTATTTTTTTTCCTTTTTAAATTTATTTCCTGACTGAATTTAGCTCCATTTTGCTGCGCTGATCCTATTTTCCAGTAGTAAAAACTTGGTCATGAATTTTTGCCTTTATTTTCTGGAGGCTGGAATCCTTCTCAGGATATGCCTGAAGCACATGTTCTGTATTAAGCCAAATAAAACTAAATGTATCCTTAAAATTAAGGTGGTGCTTATTCTTTGCTTTAAAAAAATGAATTAAGCATGTGTTAACTATTCACTGGGATTGAAGTCTGCTTGCTGAGTTAGAGGATAGACTTTTTGGATTAGTTAACAGTCCTCTTCATAAAAACACAGATGGAGCATTCAAATGTCCTGATTGCTCACATGTTCTCATGATCTGTAGCCAGGATCTGGTATGGATTTTTTTCAGTTCAGTCAGAACAGGACTTCATCTGGAAAGCAGCAGATGGAAGGAAGGGAGGGGATCCAAGTTTTTAATCCTTTTTTTCTTTTCTGAACAGATGTTGTTGAGATGATCGAGCTACAGAGCAACAAATCCAACCAAAAACTGGGTAAAGAAATATATACAAACATATGTTGATACTTGGTACATGGTTAATCAGGCAGGTTACAGTCATCTACTGGTGACATGAATATCTCCCTCTAACATAATAGAAATGACAGCATTTTTACGGCTACTGTAGAAGAAGGATTTAATTTTGTGTGCTGTTTTGATTTCTCATTCAGTCGAGAAAAGCTAACAACAGTCAAAATTACTTTAGTAACAGCTAAATGGTTCAGCACTGGACCAAGAAGTTGGTAAACAACAAGCTGAAAAGTACATGGAAGAAATTTTATCAGAATGATGGGAAGGTTATGGCTCAGGTTCACATACTTCATTTTGGGGCCATAATTTCACTGACAACTGTCAGGTGGGATACTTAATAAATGGAAAAGTAATTGTATGTGATAGGATTTGCTGATGAGTTAAGGAGCAGTATTTTCCAGATTATTAATTTTCATAAAGATAAGGATATTAAATTAGAAGTATATTGACCTTACCATGGTGGTCATGATGAAGTAATTCTGATTTTGTTAGTGATATATTTATTGCATCTACATCTTAAAAAAAAAAAAAATCATTACTTCGATGACAATTCCATCAAAGTAAAGTATAAATGAGATGTCTCACTTCTATTTTTTTGCAAAACTCACCAGTTAAATTAAATATATGCAAAACTTTGAAAAAGTTACTAATTACAGCTTATTAAAGCTTATTCTACATAGTAACTTCCTTGTTGAAATTCAGTAATTATGAACAAAGAAGATCCCAACAGGCACCTGTTTTACACTTGAAAGCTCAGAATTATTGCTCTACAGTAAAACTCTGTGCTATGTAACATAAGTCAAGGAGGAATTATATAGCAATAATTCTGTTATGTTGTCTGGGAAGACCTGAAATGGAGTTCAGGTTGGATGGGACAGGTTGTTGTCACTACTCAAACAGTTATGACAGCAATATCCATGGCCAGAATAAACAACATAACATGGAGAATACTTACACTGAATCAATATTTACTTTTTTTTT
>VYZR01035336.1:7160-36174 GCA_013400675.1 Oxylabes madagascariensis
CCACCCAAACCCATGAAGAAGAAGGTGAGAAACAAAGGACTGGCCTCTGCCCTAAAACCTCCATTTTGCTTTTTATATATTACTGTATTCTAAAGATTTAAACTCTAAGTTTTCCACCCTGTGATATTACACATTTCTATTCAAACTACACACCCACAATCCCAGTGCTATCACTCAATTTTGGAAGCCTTCTCCACGGCCTCAGGTCAAATGCAGAGTTTTCTTGGTGGTCAGTGCCTGTCAGCACAGCAAGCCTGAAATTCTAAGCGTCCAGGGTTCCAACAACAATCTCCCAAGGAATTATCAAAAGCCTCAAAGTCATCGTCAACTGTAGGTGAGGAAAGTACAACTCCAAAACCTGATCATTTGCACATCTTCATCCTGTTCATCATCTCTAGGAGTTCCCATTCACACCCACAAGCACAACAAACCCCTCCTGTGTGTGCACATACTAATTAATGCACCAATTACCGTTCGTAATGAAGCTAGGGGAGATGTCACAGCTCTGAGAGACCCACAGAAGGACTTACCTAAATGCTGGACAAGGCATTTACAGACACTAAAACAGGCTCAGAGAGAGCTGCACAGACACTGAACATTTCAATGACACAGGGACAGAGGCCACATTTAGGGACTGGGGCCAATTCTAATGCAGCTCATCCCAGCCAGCTGAGGTCACCTGCATCAGTCTCCCACTCCGTGCCAACAGCACCATAAAAGACGTGACTCTGTCAAGGTTATTTTTTTTTTTTTCCAAATCAAAATGAGGAAAGGTTGCAGTGTCTGTAAGGTTTTGGACATGCTCCCAAAAAAAGCAGTCATCACCTGGTTTGGAAAACAGCCTAAGATGAAATACCAGGGGCCTGTTTACACATAAAGAGACAAAGAAATTCAGGGCAGGACCCAATGAACAAAGCCCAATGAACAAACCCCCGTTGCAATCGTGATTTTTTCCGCAAGAGGAGAGAAGATTACGAATTTGTGAAAATAACAAATGCATCAATGTGATATAACAAAACATCTCTGCTACTGTAATAACAGCCATGAGTTTATGAACCATTGGATAGAACAACCAACAGAAAAATTAGACCATTTGGCTGTGGCCACTGGAATGTAATAGATGGCTCTTGAGCAGGGATAACTGAGCACATCCTGCAGTGATTAATGTGAAAAGCTGGGTGGTGAATAAAGTGTTTAACACAAGAGAGCAATATGGCATGCAAACCAAACTAAAACCCCCATAAATAATTTAGGCACCCTTGCAAAGATTTACAAAGATTTATTTCACATATAAATCCCCTTTGTTGTAATATCAGAAAAAAAAGGATGAACATTTCCATGCTTATTTATACAGAACAGAATGGAAATCTCACTTAAGAGGAATGCTCTGAGGCAATCTTCCTTCCCATGGCATAATGGAGCAGCATCTTGGCTAAAGGTCTCCTGAAAACTTTGACAGTAAAATCACAGAATCACCAAATGGTTTGGGCTGGAAGGGACCTTAAAGATCATCTCATCATGGGCAGGGATGATGAGACGATCCACTAGCCCAAGTTGCTTACATTTGTCAACACCACATAATTATATAGCAAATATTTATTTACAGGGCTGCACTTAGTACAGTGGTGTGGGATTAACACCACAAAACCGGTCACACTGTAGCTCCTGAGGNGAACAGAACAGTGGCTTTTGGGAGGAAGCTACACACAGTGATTGTCAGGACATAGATAATGTGACAGCTTTGTCCCTCAGAGACCTAAAAACTTTTGTGTTCAAAGACTTAATTACCTCCTAGCAGGCTTTAGAAAGGTAAGTTGGTATGAAGGCCAATATGCCTTCCAAACACATAACAATTTCTTAGGATTTTAAAGGAAGTTGGCATAAAGGATCTGGCTCAAAAACTAATGGGCCAGCAGTAGTTAAAATGTACTCCTGAAAAGCAGCACAGTTTGTGTCTCAAAATTAGCAGGACAGAACAACGGCTCTGCTCTGCTCTCCGTTCCCCAAACCCAGCCCACAGATCTGATCTTTGCCACAGATTTCTGCCACTTTTGCTATCTTGGTCTCAAGTGTGGAGACACAAACATCTCACCATGACAACTGCTGACAGAAATCCCCAGGAGAGACAGAGCTGTGCCATAAAGCATATGAAAACACGTCTGCCAACACACATTTTTGGCAGCACTCATTTTTAACCCCAGAGTGGGGAACAGGCTGGCTGTGCCCTAAGCAGGCGCCTGTTCAGCTCACAGGACACAGGGCAATTCCACCGTGCACATTGTGAGAGCAGCATTCCTCAAAAAACAGCAGAAACTCCGGGGTCAGGAAGTAAAAATTCCTTTGATCCTTCTAATAATTCCCCCTCTTTCATGTTGGCTTTCAGCACTTGTCATCCCCCTGGCTGAAGAACTGATGTAAAACACATCGATGAACTCTTTTGGAGACAAGAAGCAAAAGTCTACTGTGATAAAGAAACTCTGATTTTGGCACAAACAGCTGGGCATAAAATAAAACCCAACAACAACAACCAGTCAGAAGTGGTAACAGAAAATAAATATTGCTGTGAACATTCAGTGTTTATTGACATTCAACACCCCTGGTGACACAAAACTGGTGAGCAGGGCTAAGTTATGGTACATTTGGATGGTCAGCAATAGCTGCAACACTTTCAAAAGATGATGGAGTTACTGGAGTCACTGTGGGTCTCCACAAAATAAAGAAAACATTGTTTTAATAGAGATTAAACCCTAGGCAAGCATGTCCTGGAAGCAGTCAGCCAGGAATAGATTATTTACAGAACATGCAGCTATGCTGGGGTCACCTGACACCCAGGTGTGCAAACATCCACCTGGGCAAGTCTGAAGCCTGTCCTTGGCGAGGTCTGAGGAGGAAAAACCTGAGGACACACTTGCACATTTCTGTTTAACACTGTGCTGCTTCCTGGGCAGTGACAGGGCTGCAAACCACACAGGCTTCCTGCTCCTTGCACACCTCATCTCCAAGCACAAAGAAAAGTGTTTTCCTCCATGGTGGAATAAATAAGGTGAATCACTGGGAATATAAAGCATAAAATCACAGAATCACCAAATGGTTTGGGCTGGAAGGGACCTTAAAGATCATCTCATCATGGGCAGGGATGATGAGACGATCCACTAGCCCAAGTTGCTTACATTTGTCAACACTACATAATTATATAGCAAATATTTATTTACAGGGCTGCACTTAGTACAGTGGTGTGGGATTAACACCACAAAACCGGTCACACTGTAGCTCCTGAGGGCAGAGTCAGCATTTATCCCTGTGCCTCCTCCTCTGCAGGTCAGAGGGGGCTCATGTGGCAAGCCCTGAGCAGGGCAGGGTTCTCACAGCCTCTCACATCCCCACAAAAACTAAACAGAGAGCCTTCCCTGTCCCAGCAAGCCCAATTCCATGACCAGTCTGGGTCAAGCAAGGAGCTGTTATTTCTTGGCTGTGCAGACTGTGAGCCAGGGCAGGAATCCTTCCATTAACGTGACAATACCTGTCCCAGCCTAGGACCCAAATAACACAGCTAAACCCTCCTGTCAATACCCCAGTGATTAAATCAGAGGCTGGCAGTTACCTGCAGTGGAAATTTCAGTAGAAATTCGGCTGGCAGTCACCCACAACTGAGTTTATCTTCCAGCCCTACACACCACTGCCAAGCAGCACGTACTCCTCAATCTGTGCTTGTAAAACTTTTGGAATCCTGATGTGCACAAGAGCAGCAAAGGTGTCATTGTTTCCCCTGGGTGCTCGGAGGCCGATCTGCCAAAGCCAGGACAAGTTTTAAATGAATCATCACAGAATCACAGAACAGAAGGGGTTGAACCTCGTGCCCCCCATCTCCTGGAACACAGAGAGGTGTGAGAGGGGGTTGCCCTCGCAGCCTTTCTGAGCAAATTGTTTTCTTTATGTACCAAAACTTTTCCCACACTTTAAGTATCAACAAATGGTTTGTTTTCATATTTTCATGGAGGAGGAGAGAGCTGACAGACTGTTGGCCTGACCAGTGTGTTGGAGGGGTGGCAGCTTCACCCTCCAATCCACTGTCACCTTTGGGATTCTATAAAATGTCAAAGATGTAAATAAAGTTCCTTCTTTTCCGGCACGACTCAGCGTGTGGGAGCAATTCTTCCCTGTCTCCTTCCCACAAGAGGGGGCAAGGTCTGGACAGCACAAGGCACAGCAGAGCCCTCTGCACATTCCAGAGGCACATCCTGAACACTGAGGGCTGAGCCAAAGGCACATCCTTTATCTGCTGCACATCAGAGGGTGCAGTTAAAACCCAAAAGCAGCCTTAGCACCGCAGTTGGCCACAGTCACAAGGGCTTGGAAGATAGATTTTAATTTTTTTTTTATAAGAGATTTTAGACATTTGTCTCCATTCATCCCCACTGCACATGTTCTGTGTGGAGTTCATCAGGAACAGATAATGCCTCCAGCCCCAAGGCAGTGGTGTTCCAATGCTCACACGTATTTGTAAGAGTTCCCAGCTGTCTCTGAAAGCAGAGTAAGCCCAAGCCCTATTTGAGTCTCTTTTAAGCCTTGGTTCAGGAGCAGAACAAAGCCTCAAGATTTTATCCTTTTTTATTGCTGCAAATGCCAAGAAAAGTTTAAAATTAATAGCAACCAGAATAAAGGGGAATAAGAAAGAAAAGAAACATTTACTGCCTTAGATACAGGCCTGTGCCNGCCAGGACAAGTTTTAAATGAATCATCACAGAATCACAGAACAGAAGGGGTTGAACCTCGTGCCCCCCATCTCCTGGAACACAGAGAGGTGTGAGAGGGGGTTGCCCTCGCAGCCTTTCTGAGCAAATTGTTTTCTTTATGTACCAAAACTTTTCCCACACTTTAAGTATCAACAAATGGTTTGTTTTCATATTTTCATGGAGGAGGAGAGAGCTGACAGACTGTTGGTCTGACCAGTGTGTTGGAGGGGTGGCAGCTTCACCCTCCAATCCACTGTCACCTTTGGGATTCTATAAAATGTCAAAGATGTAAATAAAGTTCCTTCTTTTCCAGCACGACTCAGCGTGTGGGAGCAATTCTTCCCTGTCTCCTTCCCACAAGAGGGGGCAAGGTCTGGACAGCACAAGGCACAGCAGAGCCCTCTGCACATTCCAGAGGCACATCCTGAGCACTGAGGGCTGAGCCAAAGGCACATCCTTTATCTGCTGCACATCAGAGGGTGCAGTTAAAACCCAAAAGCAGCCTTAGCACCGCAGTTGGCCACAGTCACAAGGGCTTGGAAGATAGATTTTAATTTTTTTTTTATAAGAGATTTTAGACATTTGTCTCCATTCATCCCCACTGCACATGTTCTGTGTGGAGTTCATCAGGAACAGATAATGCCTCCAGCCCCAAGGCAGTGGTGTTCCAATGCTCACACGTATTTGTAAGAGTTCCCAGCTGTCTCTGAAAGCAGAGTAAGCCCAAGCCCTATTTGAGTCTCTTTTAAGCCTTGGTTCAGGAGCAGAACAAAGCCTCAAGATTTTATCCTTTTTTATTGCTGCAAATGCCAAGAAAAGTTTAAAATTAATAGCAACCAGAATAAAGGGGAATAAGAAAGAAAAGAAACATTTACTGCCTTAGATACAGGCCTGTGCCCCTGACATCTCCATATCAGGGCAGCATTGTCTCTGCTGCAGCAGCAGGGAAGCATAAAACATGCTCTTACTGCAAACACCATGAATTTTTCTGTCCTTTTAAACTTGGTTGGGGAAGGCTGCATACTATAAAAACAAAGAGAATGGAAGACTTTCATTCTACATAAGGCAATTACCAGGCCTGTCAGCAAGAGCAAGATTTACTGCATGGAAAGGGTAAAGAGAAAGGAGTGTGCCAAGCAGTTCAGGAAAATATTGAAAGAGACAGGCTTGCAGGATGTTTTTCCAGCCCCAGTTTTGGTAGGGATCATGTAGCTGTAAGAGCAAGCTCCAAAATCCCAAACACCCCACAGCACTTTGTGCAGGTGATGCCACCAAAACCAGAACACACCCACAGAGCTCCTCTAATACAAGATGTGGGACTACAAACCCACATTCCTGCGTGGTTCTGAGGTTATCCCGAATATTCACCTGCAAAGCTGGAAGCTATGATGGAAAATCAGAGCCAAGACACACCCAGATGGTCCAGGCAAAGCAGGTCATGAGCAGGGGGCTCTTATCCAGCGTTAGTGCCCAGCAGCCCCAAGGGAAACCTTCCAGAGCGTCCTTGGCTCTGGAATGCTGGCTGGGAATGGGTCAGGAGCACCCTTTGTGAGCTCTTTCTCTGCATCACAGTCTCAGCTTTGACCACAGGGCTACTGTGAGAAGTCACTGAACATCACCCAACTCTTGCAGTGCTTGAAATTCAGGAGCTGCTTCTATTAAATTTGAAATAAGGGTCAAGATGGAACTATTCCTTATGCTTGTCAGACTCTTGGATGGAAGAGGCATCTCCCACAGACTCTTTTGCTGGGTTAAACCTCCAGAGCTGTGCTGGAGAACAGCTGAGGTTCTGCCCAGCAAACTCAGTCTCAGAGATTGACTGCTGCCATTTGCTTCAAAATGGCAAGAGATTAAAAAAAAGAAAATTCTTTTTTTATAGTATAAAATACTACAGTTTTGACATGAAAAGACACCCAATCAGCATTACAACTTGGAGAATGTGATGCAAACTAAAGAATCAGTACAGAAACCTTTGGCAAACTCCCAAAGAAAGCAAATGTGTTGGAAGTCTCAGCCAAACTCTCACTGGAGTTAAAAAAGGAATAGCAAGGGATTTATTCCATGCAGCATGTGTTGGTGGATTTGGGTTTTTTTTCCCAAAGGATCCTCACGCAGCCACAAGGAGAGATCCTGCAGTGCTGGAAGCTGTGAGGAGTTTTAACACCAAAGTTTTGGTTACTGCTGCTGGCACCCATAATTTGGGGTTCTGAGCTGCCTCAGGAATGACTGTGCCCTGCAGGCAAATTGTAAAAGATACCTGGAGCCCGTGTGGCCAGGAAGGAAATCCACCTTCTGAAGTGCAGAGAGGAAAGTTCTACTGAAATCTTTTATATTGTGGAACTGCTGCTCTGAAAGACTGGGCATAAATATTAACACCACCACGAAGCACTCGTGTTTTGTATTCCTGCTTGAAGCAACATCTATTGCAGAGTTTTAAGTGCCTGGAATTAACACCGTCTCCTGAAAATGCTGACAGATCTTTCATTGTAATAATGCCACGAGGCACAGGGCACAGCTACAGCACCAAAGCCACCTTTAAACCAAAAAGCAAAGCAAAGCTCACCCTAGAGCAGCCCCCAAACCTCCCTGGGGCAACTCAGCTGCCAAAGGAGGGCCAAGAACCCTCCAGCTGCCGGGGCTGCAAAAATCCCTTCCCTGGCAGTGGCACTCGTGCCTGCTGGGCAAGGAGGGTCAGGAACAGCCAGGATTCAGCTGGGTGCCACAGACAAACCCATCTGCCAGGGACAGCCTCACTGCCGCTGCTCTGGCTTTTCAGGAATGACATCAACATGAAGTGACAGGGCCATCCTGGCCCGGCACTGACTGATTCTTTTGGAGGTGATCATTTCTTTCCCCTCGTTCCACAATAGATATGAGGCATCTCCCATCCCAAAACAAATGGAAAAACAAAGGGGACTCAGAAGGGGGAGATGTGAGTTGGGATCCTGAAGTAATTTTGCTTTCCTTCTAGCTCTCACCTTCCATTTCTACACAAGTACACTTGCAAGGAAATATTATTTCTAATTTTTTAAGAAATAGGTAGCAGAAATACCTGAGAGAATTGGAACAAACACACTGCTTTGAATATATAGAATTCCACTTTCTGTGATTCTCTTGAGCAACTTTGTTGACAGACACAACTTTTAACTTCCTCTGCTGCGAGATGCCCCCAAAGCAATCTGAGCCTTTCCTAGAGATCCCAAGTGAAACCCCCCTGCTGGGGCACTGCTGCCAACCCCAAATTAAGCTGAGATTTGTGCACAAGAACCACAGCCACGCTTTGGACAAGCTCTGTTTGTCACACTGAGCCTGTTTGGAAGTGGCCCAAGCCACAGCTCCCAGGGGATGACCCTTCTGCTCCATCCTTGGCACCTCCCAGGCAGAGTTCCAGCATCCCTCACCCTCACTGAGCAGCAGTTCACTTCTCCTCTCCCCCTGCAGCAACAAAGAAATCTCAGAAGGCATTGGCTGCTGATTTCTCACCACAAACCACTCACAAACCCCACAGAACTGGGACTCCACACGGCTGCAATTGCATTGCAACATTTCAATATTGCTGTCCAGAGTTTCATTCTGTACTCCCAGGCTGGTTATTTGCATCTTTTTGGAGCTTGGAAGAGGCAACACCTGGGAGGAAGCGCAGCTTTTCCACAATTTCTGTCCACCTTTCTTTCAGCAAGTAAACAAATCAAAAGACCTGACAATATTTACTCCCCTGCTCCCAGAGTCAATTAAAGTAACTCACAAAAATTATCCTGGCAACTCCAAGGCACACCAACACTGGAATAAACAGGAATATATTTTCTGTGCTGTGAGGGCTAAAGAGAACTTGCCATCACTTCTCAGCAATGCTGCTCTCTAATACTTTACTCAAAAAAATTCCAAGTTTCCTGCCTCTCAGAGAGCACAGCTTCCTTTTCCCAGGTTGGATAGAGGCACCCAGAGCCCAGCAGTGTTTCCAAAATCCACCTGGCTCTGGCCTCACCCCAACCCCTTCCAACTTCAGCAGGAGCAGAGTAAGGTCAGCACTGGGAGCTACTTGGACAATCAAGGCCTAAATAAACTCAGCCAGCTGTGGCAAATTCAGAAGGGTCTTGAAAAGCATTAACCACAGTCACAAAGTACCAGCACGCAGAAGAGCTCTTTCATTCTGCATGGGTCAACCTCTATCAGATTTTGGAAAATGCTTGGGTTACTCCTCCTCAATTGCTGTGGTCTAATTGCATCCCAAAACACCGTGTCTTCAACAAACAAACCTCTGTACACACTTACTTGTTTTACAAAGGACACATTTCCTTCCTCGGCGGCACTCCTAAAGCTGAATTTCTGGTTTTAACAGAGTCCTTTGTAAAACACAAAAAAAAAAAGCACAACGGTGATCTGAAGCAGAGATTTTCAGCTGTACACTTCTAGATTTTAGTTTTAGGATCCATCTGATCCTTCCAGCTTCTGAGAGAAGGCAGGAAGAGCTTAAAATTTCAATGAAATACGTAATCCATCTTTTGCCTAAATCCTCCAAGTCCCAGCACGCTCACCACCTGCTTTTCTTTCTCTCCTGCAGCCTGGGCTCAGCAGGGAACAGGCTGCTGCAGCAAGGATTTCCATGCAATTGCAAAGGCAGCTCCTACAGCTCCATTTTAAAGCAAAGAGGGAGAATTCTGAACCAAATCTACTGAGAATTAGGCCTGCAACCTTTAACAGTGTGTTGCATGTACAGGCACCCGTGCATTTGCAGACACAACAGGAGCTCAGGGCCTTGTGACACTGGTTATAACAGACACACCAGCACATTTAAACATTTCTGCAACCAGAGTTACAGAAGATTAAATTATTTTTTTATATACATAAAAATCAGAGGACATCCAGCAGAATGTCCAGAATAAACTTCATCACAGAGGCTCAGATGTATGGGTTAAGTACCCATTTAAACAGCTCAGTGATTTTAGTTGTCTATTTAAGGAATCTAAACAAAAATTCCTGCTTCCCCACCCCCAGCCAGTGAAGCCAGCCCTTCTTTGCCCCCTCACATGCACCAGGTTGTTGTTCAAGGTGTGCAACGCTGCCCAACTCTTTGCCAACATCCTGATGAAAAACTGCATCATCACAAAAATGACCAGAGTAATCCACAAGGTTCTGCAGAGGCCATTATTTATACGGGAAAGGCTGGGCAGAGAGAGGCTGACCTTCCCCTGAGTTCTTCCCCACCCCAATGCAGATAATCCCCTCTGTAGTTATTAACAAAGACAGCCCTACAAGCCTGATACAGTTAAATGATTTAACACCTGCAGGTAAAATTTTTGTGCTGCGTCCTGATTTACCACCCACCAGCAGCCCTTCCTTTTTTATCAGTCAGAACAGGAGAGATGAGATGATCCATGCAGATTTTATGTTTTGTCATCCAGGAGATTTACAGCCTCGGTCTCACCCACTGCATTCAGTGAGGTGAAGCTGTGGCAGAGTTGTCCTTTTGCAAGGTGGGAAAATGCAGAGCATCACACTCTGAAAAGCTTCCACCAGATTCTCCTCGGGTTTCTGTAAGTCCAGCAGGAAAACAAAAAGCACATTGCAGTGGCCAGGCTCAGACAGAGCCTCCAGCACCCTGAGAGGAGTTGGGCAGGAACTTCCCACCAAAAAAAAACATCAACTCCCATTGTGGGCCATGCTGAGAGCAAAATCAGTCTGCTCCCCAAAAGCTTCAGAGTCACAGAATCCTGGAATGGTCTGGGCAGGAAGGAACCTCAAAGCTGATCCCACAGCAGGGACACCTTCCACTGTCCCAGGCTGCTCCAAGCCCCATCCAACCTTCATTTCTAAATTCTAACTTTCATGTGCAAGTGCGCAATTTCCTCTGTGGCCTTATGCTTATGAAAGCTTCCAAAGCTCATCATTTTGAGCTATCAAACCCTCCCCAGAAGGGTTAATGGGAGCACTGGGGCTTTCTGTAAGGGATGGAGCCAGGAGAGCAGACACAGGCAGGTGTCTGATCACAGATAACATCCTCACTGCTTGCCAAGGCACACCTGAGCTCCCCACAGAGAGGGGAAGGAAGAAGCAACACAGGGCATCCTTCAGACAGGCAGAACTTGGCTTAATGAGAAATCTTAACTCTGCTTTTAACCAAAATAAGCCAGATTAGGAGCAGTAGGGCAGCCTAGTGTGGAATATGTGCTATTAACCATACCTCAACTATGCTCTGGAGTTTACTATTAAAAGAAGTAATCACTTCACCAGCAAGTTTATTAGAAATTTAATCAAAACAAAAAACAAGTTTGTAGCTTAATGTGTTGCACAAATCATTAAGATTGTGAGCAGCACCTGAAGCACCAACAATTATTTATGCCTGTAGAACATGATACAGTCAGAGCACACCTTTCAAGAACACAGATATGGTTCATCAAAGTGAAATTTTACACCTGCAAAGCACAGGAAAAAGGAAACAAACCTCTTTTGTCAAAGCCAGCACATAAAAATCACTCCACTTGTCACACAATTATTTAAAATCACAAGTAGAGTGTTTGTGTTTGATTTGGAAGTCCAGCACCATTCTGCTCAGGACCTGATCCTAAGCTGATTTTAGAGCTCCACTCTTGATGGATATGCTTCTTTAAAGTATTGTCAGCACCCCAGCTGCTGTAGGGGACTAATGATTTTATTTGGTTTCGCTCAGAAGCGAGATTTGCGTCTATCATTGCCCTGATTAGACTGAAATAAATTAACCCAGCTCAGCACCCAGAGTGCAAAGCCAGCTTCTGTAAAGCTGCTGATTCCTCAGGTCAACATGAGGAATTCTCCTCCTTTCTGTGTGTCCAGCCACGCTGCTGTGTCCCTCTGAGGCCACCCTTGGGCTCGTCCCTGTGTCCCTGAGAGCACAGCTCTGCACTGATGCCTTGCAGAGAGCTGCAGGCACTGTTCTTGACTCTCTGCAAGCATTGCTGCTCTCTGGCTGCTCTGCTTTATTGTGTTTCTGAAGCTCAATTTGGATTGATCAGTAATTGCAGTTGCAAAGCAAGTCAGCTTCACGCTCCACTGTCTCAAAACATTTTAAACCTTCAGTTTTGTGTGGCCGTGAGGACGCTGCAGGAACTGAGTCTGTGAGGTGAGAGAGAAGCTCTAACTCTGGAAGCAGGGATTTCTTTTAAAAACAGAGGCTCTGAAATACCTACATTTTTGAAATCTCACCTTGTTAAACTGCTTCCTTTGCCTTAATCCCTGCAACTGATCAAAACTCCCTTTTTATCCTCAATTTTGATAGAAGCTCTGACTCTGCCAAGGAACTGTCTTGGTTCTTTCTGCAGAACTGAGGCCTTGGGTTGTTAATTTAAACATTTAAACATCATCTTTTCCAAAGGATTCCTCGAGTAAGGCTGACTGTAATTCCTTCCCCACTGATGGAACACACACACACAATGTAGTACAGTCATAAATTCCAAATGTACTGCTCAAACCAAACTCTCGATACAAGAGATCATTTTCAAAAGTGCTTCTGAGAAGCAAAAAAAAAAAAAAAAATCACATGAATTGAGTACAACCCTTGGCAAACATCCAAATTTTTCTATATTCCACAATTTTATCCTGCTCTAAAGGATAAAATACTGCACCTCATCATGAGCAACATGTAGCAAACTACCCCTCATAGTATCCCCTATGATTCTAATCTGACTTTATTCTACTATACAGGCAATTTCTTATTCAAACCTACTCCTGAAGAGAACTCAGCAGTTGAATAGGATAAGCATCTCTTTAATACAGAAGTCCTTTTACCAATTCTGTATCTCAGTAAGAGCAGCAAGATGAAAATGCCAGTGGATGCAACTTCTCACTGAGACTTTCAATTCAGATGCCAGATTATGCTGCTCTTTCTTCCATGAGAATCTATAAAGGACCAAAACAAAGCCATTGGTTTGTTGTATAAATATCATGGAAATGGTGCCTTCAGTTGTTATCCACCGGGATCACATCTCAAGTGAGAGAGGAAAAACCCCAAATCCCTTTGACCATTGCCAGAGATACCACAGACCCTGTTCACACATTGATTTCTGGTGTTATTTACTTTACAATAGTAGAAATACCCCTTTGCATGTTCCAGAAATAAGAAAGCTGAAAGAGTCATCTATACGGGTGTAAGATAGGATATTGAACTAGATTCCCTGAAGCAGAAGTCACTGGCATGGAGGTAATATTTCAGAAGCTGGAATTGATTTCCAAGCCAGTCCTTCAGCATCCAGCATTCATGAGAGCTCATATTGGATGAAAACAAGTCGATACAAGAGGCATGAGAGATTTAAAAGGCTTTGAGGTACAGTAGGATAACAATGGATAATTTACACATGATGCTTAATAAGCAACTGCAGAAAAGCTTTTTCTTCTGCCTATGCCCAGGGTAATTCTTCTCTTTTTTTTTTTACACTTACACAGTAAACTTTATAAGGTGATTTCGACCAACTTGAGCCAGGCCAGTGGCTTTTACTCTGGGTTTAATGTGACAGAAGGTGTCCAAGGCCTTTTTATGACTTGCTGTGGTACTCAAGCCTGCCTCTGGTTCTCCCTCAGTAAATCTTGATCAGCGCCAATCTATTCCATTTTATCTCAGCCTTCCAGGATTTATATCCAAGGAAAAGAGCTGAATTTGGCCTCGTGCCAATCTGTCAAAATAATCAAAAGGCCCTTTCTCTCATAAAAACCTGACAGGACATTTCTGCATCACTCCAGCTGATATTCAGCACACTTGAAATCGAGTACCCACTCTTGCCTAAGAAAAGCTTCCCTTTGCCTCTTTAGGTAAGCCCATAGACTAAAAACGCCAAGTACTGTCAGGTTAAAATATGAGACAAATTAACCTTCATTAAGAAAATGCACCTGCAACACAGCCTACCAACTGTGAAAAAGCAACTGTTCCCTGGATTTGCATTTGTATTGTCTTCACCCCTCATTAAACAGTCCTGCTGAATCTTGCTGAGCAGTCACTGGCTGCTCCATGCTCAGCAAGAAGCACCTCTCTAGAATCATGGCAATTTTGCAAAATCAAATTATTTATTCAAAAATAAATTAGCAGGTCTTTAGAAACAAATCATCATTCTTTCATCACACCCAAAGAAAGGAAATGTTATGTAAGAAGTCTGGTTAGTGACAAGAATGGTTTGAGTAACAAGAGTAACTATTTTTTTTTTTGTTAGGGATTTATTTTTGAGTCAGGATAATCAAAACTACAGAAAACACTGGGTGAAAGTGTGATTACAACTTGGCATAAGGGGCTGTAAAAGTAAACAAGTCACGAACTCCAAGCCCTAGTCCTGACAGAAAAGTTTTCGGGCAGCTGGGCAAGTCCCTATCAAGACCAGTTTTCCGGATCTCACTCTTCCAACACCACCAGCCCAAAATCACAGCACAACAATGTGGGGTTTAAAAATCTCACAGTTCACAGATGCACAAGAATTCACAAGAGAGATGTGTGGATTTCGTAACTTTTAGGGGAAAAAAATTCCCAGGGTGAGATTTAAGAAGCTCCAAACTCCTTTTTTCTAGAGAGTTCCACTTCTCAAAGAGTCACCAAATCATCCAGCTGGTGTTAATCCCATTAACAGCGCAGTGGGATATGGCTGCTGGACATTGAAATAGTGAACCTGTGTCCTGCATCCAAAAAGAGGCTTTTTCATCGTTTTACATGCAGGGAGTAAGTGTCATCCATTGTTTACTTTGAAAAAAATAAACACTTTCAGACTTTGGAATGGGTGAAATCCCACAGCGTTTTCCACAGACTTAAGTTATTGCTCTTTAAAAAGAAATTCAATACAAGCACAGATACCTAATTACTTGTGAATCAGTCCCATATAAATATTAGACTATAAATTAGACTGCTTGAAAGTAATTCCTCTGCTTCTGGGGGCCTACTGAAAAATAAATTATAATAAAATACCATTGTGCCACAGCATAAAAAACCTTCATATTTTACCAGAGCTGAGATAATGAAAGATTCAGATACTTTAAATTCTCCTCAAGATTCAAGATCTTGGGGAAATCCATATATAGACTCACATACAAATTCCTTTATGCTGTGATAACAGCCCTGCTGAATTTAAGGAAGTTCAGGACTCAAATGCTCCTAGCAGAGCACAGATTTTCTCTCTCCAACTACTGATATTTTGAGGTAGGTCCTAACTTTAGAACTTAGTCCTGACAAGTTCTGAACTGGCCAAAATAGGTGCAGGCCTTTGTTGTTTCAGCTGTGTCACTGCTGGAGCATCAGTGGCAGATGGGACAGGCTGCAGCACTGGCCCTGCCAGTCCCAAAGGGAGATTTGGCTGCAGACAGGCACAGGAGCAGCAGGAGACTTCAAGCACCCTTTGTTCCACAGGATGAACCTCCATCTTCTGCTGGATCTGAGCAGAACTGGCACCGGGCATCAAACCCTCCTCCAAAGACTGGGTGTGCTCTTCTAGCCTTGGTTTAATGTTTTGGTTTTTGGGAAATTCCTTTCCCAAAAAACTTTCTGNAATGTTTTGGGTTTTGGGAAATTCCTTTCCCAGAAAACTTTCTGTAAACAAGAGAAATGTTTTTGTAACTGTAATTGTGTTTATCCATTTTTTCTCACAGGAGAGGTTTCTTGACAAACATCTGTTTTATCCAATGTGATTGAAGAGGTTTGCCTTTGTTTCACCAATCAAATTGGTCTGTGAAAAATACTATATGAGAGGGTCACATCTCAAAAATAAAGGTTCACCTTTTCTAACCTTCTGATCGAGAGTCTGTGTCATTGTTTGATGCTCAACAACAACATTCTCTCACACAGTTCCCAAGAAAGGACACCCTAAATAATTAATTGAGGTTTTCATGCTGGCCACATCTGCAAAACATTAAAGGCTGATCAACAAACCTGCCTTACAGTTGGATTTGCCCCAGTGAACAGCTGGAGCAGAAGTGCCTGTGGAATTTGGCAAAGATTCCATCACAAAGAACCTGCTTCAGGCTGGGGTGAGTCCTGCAGGGCCAACAGCCCAAATCCTGCTCTGTGCCTTCACTCTGCCACTGCCAATGACACCAAAGCAAAGAAAGAAACAGGTGGCACTTTTTTAAAGCACACACACAGACTTTGTGTAATATTTACTTCACAGATACATCTCTGACAAATAGCTAAACCAAATGATGACCTGGCTCTGCTATTGCTGAATGTTTTCTGCACAGCCTGGGGCAGTGAGGTGAGGTTCTAACTAAAGCTCCTTCAGGAGGAGCTTCCACAGCACCCACAACATCCAGCTGGTAGAATTACTGGCCTGGTTACTACTGACCACATAAATCTAGAATTCATCCTGCATTTCCCCGTGAGAACTGGGTAAGGCCAGACTTTGAATGATCAGCACTGAGTTAGATTGTCACAAATCATGTGGAGAATTATTCCCCCCATCATCCACATAGACCCAAGCTCATCTCCAAGGCAACTCCTTTGTCTACACAAGAAAAAAAATCCTGTTCAAACTTCAAATAAAGATTCCTAGGATGTCTTCCAAGCTCTCCCCATAAATGAAGGCAAGCTGTGCTCATCTTTGTTTCATCCTACCTGAAACTGCATATTTAAGTTCCACTGATACTGAATTTGATCTAAGTGTCCTGTTAGAAGAATGAAAGGTTGAAAAGGCAGTTAAGCACACCCCTTTATAGCTGCTGATCAAACCACTGCCAGTTGTTTTAATCACAGTTAATGGTGTCTGAGATCAGGAGATATTTTTTATAACATGCTGTCACCAGGATTAGAGGCATAGCAGCAATTTTATGTTCTTGTTTAGGCTACAGGGAAAAACAACATGCAAAGAAATTGTTTAAAATGGGAGTTTGTGTAATGCCCAACAGCAGAGAAAAATCCATCACACAACAAATATCTGAGAAAACTATTAGCTTGGTCCACCTCAATGAAAACCACCATTTCTAAATTAATTTAAATGTGTTCTGTACAAACAGCCTCAACCCAATCATCTTGATTTGGTGTTATGGACACAACAGCTAAAGTCGGGCACAGCAGCATCTGTGTGCCTACAATCTGAATAAAAGCAGTGTGCTGGAGGAGAGAGAGCAATTAATGTATTTTAGCACCTAATCTACATATTCTTAAAAAAAAGTCTGATGCATGTAGGAATTCCTTCCTATTAAAAGCTAAATTCTCCTCCCCTACCCTTTTTTAGTATTTTAAGATTCTTCCACCAGGCTTCTTTCAGCAAACTTATTTTATTTCCCTGGGCTGCCAATCAAGATTCCTGGGCAATGCTCACTGTTACCCGGTGTCAGTCACAGTCTGTCACATCACATTGAGAGGAAAATCCAAAGTGATTGCTGCACCTGGATGTGAATGTGGAGCACAGGGTGCAGCTCCTCTGATTGTGCTGTGACAACTGAGCACAAATTTACTAATAATCCATCTTTCTTAAAACATTACCATCAGTACTGGCCTGATAGCAACAACCTTGGGGCATAAACAAATACTCAGCCTGCTTGGTTCATTATTATATTGAAACGTTATGAATATTTCCAGCAAAATCACTCATTATAAAGGTAAGAACGTGCAGGTATTTGCAGAATGAGGCCACTAGACTGAACTGAGTTTTTTAATTAAGTGTCTGAACAGCGCAATGAAACCTTAATTAAGATCTCTAGAGGTTCCAAGCATCCAAGCAATAAAGCCACAGTGGGGTTGTCACTTGCCATGTGCAGTTGGCACATTAGATCCCAGCACACCAGTTAATTTTGATTTACAAGAACACACATGCTCAGTGCTGGGCCCTGAGCTGCTCTCACTCCATGAGTGTTGGTCTGTGCACTCTAAAGACTGAAAATACCCAAATCAAATTCCAGGAGAATCATCACAGTTGTATTTTTGTCTGTCTTCCCCCATCTCCTCCCAAGTCCCATTCACCAGAAGTTAACACAACTCTTCCTCTGGAGTTGGCCTCTACTGTTCAAACCTGAAATAGGACCAGGCAGAGTTTGTGATAAATTCTAAACTAACATAACCGACTTTAGCAAAAGTCACAGGCAAGACAATCCTCTGCTTTATGAATTTTTGAGTAAACTACAGCCAAGTACCAAAGAAATCTGGATTAAAACTGAAATTCCAGAGCTAGGTAAGATTCAAGGGCTTTGACACAGAAGCCACCTTTTTGATGCAGAAATTTTCACCAAATTTTAGTTCATACAAAAACCTTAAACCCCAAAAAACAAAAATCTGGATCTGTCTCACTGGGAGCAGTGTTCAAGCAAACATCTGAGGACCTGCTTCCACAAAGCCCCATTAACCAGATTAGAGCAGAAAACAACAGACCCTCGCCGGGTAAATTGCTGCTGACAGTTGGAGCCTTTCCAATGAAAATGTCTTATAAGCAATAGGGACATCTCCAGCGAGGAGGATATTGGAAATCCTGCTCTGAAACAGCTGCTATTTCTCGTGTTATCACCCCCCTGGGAGCTGATGTCCTTGCACAAAACAGATTTTGCAGGAGGAAGCCGCGAGCCGCGGCCGGAGCTGCTCCCAGTGCCAAAAATCCCATCTCAGATGTGCCCCTTTGGCTTCCCCCTAAAGAAACCCCTGCCAGCAGGGCTTGGGCACGACCCTGCCCATGGCCTGGTGTCAAACACTCTGCCATGATTTATGAGGGGTCTGTAAAGGGATGAGTTCCTCCGTTCCAGCCCTCGCTGTTGTTTTTGGGGAATGTGGATAACAGCGCCCGTCAGAGCAGCCTTTGGGAAGCAGACAGGATTTTATCCTTCCTCAGGAAGTGATCCCTGTGAATGCTGGCATGTTCTTACCTCCACCATCCAGCCCAGCAGCTTTCAGACTGAAGTAGGAAGTTTCCTGTGGCTGCCTGCATATTTTATACTTTCTCCCTTTCTGTGACTGAGCTAATTTTCCCCTGCTTTCCTGGGTTGGTGGCATAGGAAACTGTATATTTAGCTTTTATTATTGTAGAGGCACAATAGAACAGAAGTCTCAGCCCTGTTTCCCTCTCACCCACAGCTTAAACACAATTAACTTCTCATTTGATGCATTCTTCCTGTCTGCACTCATAATGCTCCCCCAGGAAATGAGAGCCAATAAGTCCTACCCAGGGGTAGGAGAGCAGGGTACTGACCAAATATTGTATAATGCTGTGTTATAGGCCTATGGGAAAAAAGTTAATTAAAGACCACTGATGTCCTTTGGGAAAATGTTTAATATATTAGCTCTTGCAGCACAACCATGCAATGCAAACAAACCCCTCCTCTTTGGAAAATGTGAATATATCACACATTTGGGGAAAAAAAAACCCAGCGGTGTTTTTATTGGTCATTGGCCACAAATAAGTCTAATAAGATACACAAAGAACACACTTAAAGAATATTAACCTCAACAAACGTGATCTCTGCTGTGGCCTATACATCACCTTCCTGAATTGGGAAGAGCCTTTGTATCATTCGGGTGCTGCCACAATTTTTTGCAACAGCAATATCAATTAATAAGCATCTCCACATAGTTCCTTGGGCTTGGTAAGCACAAGACAAGACTCAAAGACAGACCCAGGCTTCCAAATGCTCCCAGAACAGGAGCCTTGTAAGCCTGAACACTTGTATCCAAAAACCAGAGAAGAGAGTGTCTCCATCCCTGCCTAACTCTCCCCACAGGGACGTACAACACTGACATTCTGCAAGGCATTAATTTGGAAAGCCAAAAACTGAATGCTCCAGTAGTCCCACGTTTTATGCAGTAGAAAAGTGGAGGTTTATTGAATAGCTTTCTCATTAGCATACATTTCCAGAGGAACAAACCCAGTCTCTGAGGCCATATTAAGCAAGCCTCATGGCTACGTTTTCTTTTACTGATGTTATTAACCCCCTGGAGCAGGTTTCAGCACCTGCAACAGGTTCACACAATTGTTGGCACTTGCATTTGAATGCAAATAGCACGTTTGCTTGAAAGCAAGTGCATTTTTTTCAGCAACAGGCTCCAAAGAAAGCCCAAATCAGGATCTCAGCTTCCACTCACTTTGATGAGGCACAAGCACACCAGTACTCAGATTCCTTGGATGTCCCATCAGCAGGAAATGTTCAGGATTGCTCTGAACCCATGGATCACACAAGAGGAAGCCCCTAAGTGTGAGGGTGTGACTGCCCACCGTGTCTGACAGTCTGAGAAAAATCACCAAACCAAACCACGAAACAGGGATAACAGGATTTCTATGGGATCTGAGACTCTGCCTGGTGGGAAGGAGTCCCTCCCTTCCTGCACAGCCCCAGAGCACCCAAGGCTGCTGCTGTTCCAGTGAGCAGGGATGTCGGTGTTGAGCATCAAACAGATGCTCAAACAGAGCATCAAACAAATCGATCAGAAGGCTGGAAAAGGTGAACCCTTATTTTTGAGATGTGACTCTCGTATATAGTATTTTACACAGACCAATTTAATTGGTGAAACAAAGGCAAACCTCTTCAATCACATTGGTTAAAACAGATGTTCATCAGGAAACCTCTCCTGTGAGAAAGAATGGATAAACACAGGTACAGTTACAAAAACATTTCCCTTGTTTACAGAAAGTTTCCTGGGAAAGGAATTTCCTCAAAACAAAAACATGAAACCAGGGCTACACAGTGATGTGTCTGACACACAGGGGCCAGCCAGAGAGAAAAGGCTGCACACCCCAGAGCTGGCAGCACAGCATTTCCCTGCAAGGCTGGGATCCCATTCCAGCCCTGGGGAGGGCACACAGCTCATGAGCAGCTCACAGGGTTTACATTTCACCTTACACCTGGAAATCCAGGGCAGAAGCATTGATCTGGAGGCTGAACCCCAAAGATGTGTGTGCAGTGCAAGTGAGGAGCAAACACAGATGGAAAAAGGCTGCATGCACACAGCTGAACCACAGGCCTTTCTTTTCTTTACACTATTTTAGGTTCAGATGTGACATGCAGCTTGCTCTTTATTTAAAAATAGGACACTGGCACTGAGTCTTGCCAAAAAAATCGAGTTATTTGAACAGTTTCCCCTCAACCCACTCACACCCACACTGGTTTTCACCAGTGGATCTCAGGACACTTCATTCCAGAGGGGGAGGAAGGATGACCTGACCCATCAGGTGCTGCCAAAGCTGTCACCTGCCTAAATCATGTCAGAACTGCCTCCTGCAGGTACCACTGCCAGCTCCAATGGAGACATCAGCCCCCTGAGTGGGACACTCGAGGCACCACCAGCAGCAAAACCTGGATCAGCTCAAAGGAATGTCCTCCTTCTACTTCTTTTGGGACACTCTTTGTTTAAAAAAGAAACCTACCCACACACAAGTTCATTATGATCACACATATGTTCTTCTCCGGGTTCTTTAAAAAGCACATCTGCAACCAGGCCACCCACAAACTGAAATAAGAGTCATTTGTCTAGCAGGCTTTCCTGGTGGAATACACAACCAGAAAGACACAGCCTCTGTGCTAAAAATAAGTGTGCATCTTCACCATGCTTCCAGTTTTGACTTTAAGTTTTAACTACAAGGTGCTCCCTGAATAGAGTTATTGTGTCTATGATTTATCAGGCAACATATTGCTCTTTACTTTTGTAATTACAAACACCTTTTCCCAACACTCAAATAATTGTTTCCACAAAAATAACCTCACGTGAAAGGAGTAATAAGCGCAAAATGATGTTTCATTAAGACCATTAACGATTTTTTATTAGCAGTTCCATCAGATTTTAAATGGCATCTTTAGTCTGTGCGTGTGCATATGTATAATCTGTGTCAGATTTGTCAACTTTTGATGGATGTTTTCACTCTCACTGCTATTATTACTCTTATGTAGTAATAGTGGCAACAGGGACCTAGTTTATTAAACCTTATGTTGCATCTGCCACAATGCCCTGGGGCTGGAGTGCAGTCATCTATTCCAAGCACTATTCCTTGCAATTACACTTGATTGTTAACTGTGTATGTTCAGGACCACTTACATTTGAGTGCTGCAGTGCTGAGGTTTCCTCCTGATGGGCCATGCTCGAGCTCCTGGACAGTTAATGGGATTATCCAGATCATTAGAACTGAAACACAAAGTGAAAATGCATTAGCATAGCTAATAGCGGATTAAAATATCAGTGATAGCAGACAGCAGTATGGCTTTGAAATCTTTTGGTGGCGTGTTTTAGAGGCAGCAGGCTTAAAAGGGGGGGGGGGCACTGAGGAAGTGATGTGCTGGGATGCAGGATTAGGATACAGGATTGGGATACGGGATCACAACTGCAGGAATGGGAAACGGGATGAAGGATACAGGATAGGGATGCAGGACAAAGGATTGGAAATGTAGGACTGGGATGCTGCACTGGAATGCAGGATTGGGATGTGACATGAAGGATGCAGCACTGGAATGCAGGACTGAGACTCTGGGCCGGGATGTTGCATTGGAATGCAGGATGAAGGATTCCAGATGAAGGATTGAAGGTGAGGGATGCTGGTCTGGGATGTGGGTTGCAGGATTTGTGTGTGTGAAGGAGAGCACTTTTGTGGAGTGCAGAATGCGGGATGCAGGATGGGATGTGGGAAGCAGAGTGTGGGGTCCATGATGGGGCTCAGGGGTGTGGGATCGGCGTGGCTGTGGCAGTGCCAGGGCAGCAGCAGCCCCGCAGAGCACTCAGGCTGCACCCACCGCACTATCCCTGCCCCAGCCAGCATCCTCCTCCACCCCACAGGCTGCCAAGAACCACAGAAAACTCTCCTGAGGTTTCCAGCGACACCACAATCACTCCTGTGGAAAGGCACACGCTGAAGGGCTCAGCCTGGAGAGGATCACATCAGTCACTCCCCTCAGGTGACAAAGCACCCAGAGCATGCCACTGAAGAAGGAATGCAGTGATTCCTTGGCTTCTGCATCACTGTTTGAGCACAGACACCATAAAACCACCCTCTTCCAGGAGAAAATTACCTCCAGCATCCTCAGGGAGCACAAAACGAGTCTGCCAAACACAGCATAAGGCACAGAGTGAACGCTGCACACTGAGGGACCCTACAAGGAATGAGGGCAGTCAAGAGCACCCAGTGCTCCACAGAGCAGGCAGCTTCAAACACCAGAGCAAAGGGAATGATCAGGAGAGGAACACAGACCCTCCAAGAGGCTGAAGGGAAGGTGGGAGCTGCTTTGCTCACACATCACCAGATCCAGCAGCTCAGCCTGAAAGGATGGAAATGACAGAGAGCTTTGTGTGAACATCTTTTCTCTGCAGGACAGGGAGCAAGCTCCATTCATCTGCAGCAAAATTCCTGCCAGCTGAACAGCAAGAGAGTGGAGCTAAATGTCAGTATTTCCTTTCATGTCATCAGAAACCCTTCAGCACGAGCCAGGTGAGCCCAGACCTCAGGTACAGCAAAGCATCAGGAGCAGGAGAGATGTGAAAACATCTCAATCACATTCTTTTGTCAACTTCTGCTTAAGGGTTGATTGATGCTCTTTTAACATCAAACAACATTGATCTTGGAAGCTTTGAGCTCAAGCCATCCTTCATCAGTTAAAAAATTTCAAATCAACCACTGAGAGATTAATTAATACAGAAGCTGTCGAGATGTCTTTGTGTAATTACTGTTCTGCAACAATTAGGAAGTTTACATTATTTGCTCAGAGACAGACAATTGCTAAGCCTGGTACTGGTAATAAATCAAGTTCTCTTTTAAACAGATTGTTAAACTTGAACATAGACACTTGTATGGATGCACTTATTGACATTTTCTGAATATACTCATCTCAACAAACACAAGTTTTGTACATTGAACACAAAGTTTGAGTTATTTCATATGCAGAAAAATAAAAAGCAAACTTTGTAGCAGTACCAAAGAACACAGTGGCCTCCTAAAATAGAATAATTAAATAAGTAAAGTCATACCAGCAGACAAGCAAAGATGGTCTAAAAAATATCAAGAGACTGAGCGCATAAATCATGATTACAACCCATATAATCTTTGACCTACACACAAGCTCCAAGGTTCAAAGGTGGCATTGCATTATGTATTTATTGCCTGCCCAAGCCATTATTCACCAGCCTTCATTTTAAGGGGTAGGTATGATGGGAGTCCTGGGCAGGGAAGAATACATCATAAAACCTCCCCAATAAAGATGGCACAGCTAATTTATCTTGTGCTTCCTCCTTCTCAAGTCATGGCAGCTCCCTACAAAATGTCCCTTGGACACCAGGACCAGCTTGTCCAGTGCTCCCATCAGCATCCCCCAAACCACAGCCAGGATTTTCCCTCTCCCCTGCGTGTTCTGGCAGCTCCCAGGGACTCCAGCAAGCTGGAAATTTCCCAAATATATTGACAGGGAATCCCTGGACAGTGCAGTGATTTTAACAGCCCTGTGATGGCTTTGCAAAAAAAAAAGAAAAAATGGATCCTAACCACGCCTTTGCCAACATTCAGGTCTTTTCAGTAATTCAAGGAAACTCTGTACCAGATATCTTAATGCAAAATGGTCACAAAGAAGCTGAAAAACATTGCAGCTTATGTGAGAATGTGCATTCAGCTCGTTCTGTATTCAGTTCCAACAGGGGAAGCAATTTCTGTAAAACCCAGTTTTGCTGCCTGGTTTCTGGCACCGTTATCTAAACAAGCCCTCAGGCAGTTATTTGTAGTATTTACATTTTTTACCAACTTATCATGAGAAAATCCAATTGTTCCTAATGACAGTCACACTGTGTCTCTCCCATTCTCATATCCAGGAAAGTGTTTATTATCCATTTGTAGTAATTAAGGCACTGATGTTCTATGGATCCATAAAGCCAACGTCATTAGGCAAACAAAGGCACTTTTTTCACCCCCAACTTATTGCTGCAAAAATATTTTAAAACAAAAGCTCATTTATTTGTAACACATAGGGTAGCTTGGAGAACAAACCACTATTGGTTAATCTTAAACATTCTTAGAACTGGGAAAAAAAATAAAAGAGGTCTGTAAAATAATTATTTTCCCAGCATTTGCTAAAGAGTAAAGAAAGAAATAAAATAATTAGCTAGCCAAAACCAGAGAGGTGGTGTTTGACAATGACTGTCTTTCCATATTTGATCTTTTCTTGTAAAATGGTTAAGCAAACTCCTTAACAAGTCAGAGTAAGGCAGAAAAGCAGGATGGGAATTAAGTGCCTGCATTAAAGAGACTTTATTAAATCCACCATAGCCAGGGAGAGCCACTGGACGCCGGCAGAGCTGTGTCTAAATTGTCAAGCCAGGATTTTAAGCCCCAGAAGGGCACATCTCTGCCACAGCACGTCTTTCAGCCCCGCAGAGGACTATCAGGGTCCTCAGAGAGGCCAGGTGAAATCCCAGAGTTTGTGAAGCCCACAAGAACACCCACATTAAACCCTGGATTTATTCTGCATCTCCATTCTCCATAGCAGCACTGCTCACCCTCAGCACCCCACACAAAACACGAATTTCATTTCAGTGCTTCTTGCTCCAGCGGAGAACCACAGCCCACCAGCAACCTCCAGAAGAAACAGCTCTTCATTTCTGGAAATGCTATCTCGCTCCACATCACATCTTGTTCTATTTCCTCTCTTGGCAGTGCTGCAGTTATCCACTGCAGCACATGTTAAATTAGGACTGGAACACTTCACAAGTATTTTCTTCCCCCAGCCACACAGTGAAACAAATTCTGTTCCTCTGCAAACCCCTCCTGTAAGTGCACACACACTTCCAAACACAACAGCCACAGTCTTTTTTTTTTTTTTTCCTTGCAGAGCTGGAGAAAGTGGGACTTCACATCTTCTCATGGCGTGAAGTTTAAATGAAGTGTTTGAAAAAAGGTGTCTCGTTGGAGCTGTACAGAGTTTCTGTAAAGGTGATCAAATTGTAGCGAGTTTGGGTTTCAGTGTAAGATGTAAAAGTTGGACTGCATTTTCTCAAGTCTGCAAATCTTCCTGGCAGATCTGAGCTTTAGCTCAAACAGATCTGGCCTGATTTATATTTTGTTTGAAATGACGCCCAAAACTATGATTAAGTGAGGTTTCCACCAAGCGCCTCAACTCAGCTCGATGGAGTGGTCTCATTTTTCCTGCAAGATAGGAGTTCTCCCTCCAAAAGGAGGCAGATGTGCAGAAAGCTTCTCCACAGAGTGTCAAGATGACCAAAAAAAGAGGCTCCAAAGACAATGATGCACAACGCAGCACTCAGCAAAACAGCTTTGTGTTTCTCATGATTAATAGCCCAAGTGAGGAGCAGCTCATGCTTCATCCACTGGATCTGACCAAAGCGCAGTGGGACAAAGATCTGGCACTGGGAAAGGCAGTTCCACAGCAGCATTCCTGGTTTATTGTCCCCTTCCATATCTGAGGGGGCAAAGCATAGAAAACCAGATGCTTTTTTTGGAAAAAGTCAACTGAGCAGTGGAGGGAGCAGTGACAGAGCCAGAAGGAACTGCTGGGCAGGGCTCTACCCCACCACAGAGGTGGGCTTGGACCTCAAAAACATCTCCCAAGCCCTCAGTTAGTGCCACAGTTAATTCACAATTCCCAGCTGAGGAGGGCAAACAGTCTGGGACCCTCCAGGCTGAGAGATGGTGGAGGAGCCAACAACCCCTGGGCAGATTTTACCTTTTTAATACAGCTTTTTAATGCCTTTTGTTATCCCCACCTGCAGCCTCATGAATGCAGGTACCACAGGGCATCCTGACACAAATAAAAATGGCAGCCTGCTTTCATGTGAGGTTTTAGCATGCAAATTACGGATAATCACATGTAAAAACCTTCCACATATCCCAAAAACCTTAAAGACCAACCAGAAAACTTCAGGGGTGATCATATACAAAACTTAACTTTTAGGACCTCCTCTAATAATGATAAAAAACTTTTTTTAGGATGACTAAGGCTACACATTTAGGACTTAGTATTTCTTCATTGCACTGTTTCATAATGTGCTGCCAAAAGTCATGGTTCACGTTGGGTTTTTTAAAAATCAGATCTGTTTAGCACTTTAATGTCATAATGCACACTACACAGCAGAAGCTGAATTGCTAATTATCAATTTATGTGAAATTTTACTTCTCTGGAAAAGGTCATTTGCATATATATTAAATACAGTTTGCATTTAAAACTGCAGGGAAAGTTACATATTAATGTTCTGTAACAAAGTTAAATTTTGTATTATCATTACATGTGGGGGGGAAAGAACTAAAACTGAGTTTCTAAAGTAACAGGTTATTCAATCCCGACTGAAAATACAATTACTAAGCAGTATTTCAACTTGGCATTTTAAAGCACTGTGGTGCATTAAGAGTCTTAAGAACAGAGTCACTTCTACAAAAAGTTTGTGTTCATCTCACCAAGATAAAAAGGCTAAATCTAGAGGGAGGCTATACATGGCGAACTAAGCTTCCAAGTAAGTAATTTGCTGGATAGGAGGAGGACTCAGGACTATGAGCACCTCTAACTGCGTCTCAGCTTTGATACTAGAAGGAGTCACAATTCCAGACAGGAATTTCTGCAATGCTTGCAATCACAAAATTTGGTCCCTCAAAACCTCATCATCTGCAGAGGTGAGCCAAGCTTTCAGTACCAAACTGAATTCACTTGAGAATCAGTGTTACCAAAGATGTGGAGAAACAGCCAGTGTAGAAATGAGTGTTTATTCTTAATTGCTGTGTGCTTCCTAGAGAACAGTCCATGTGGAGGACTCAAAATAGTCCCAATATCCCACTGGAGGGATCTTCTCCAGCCTCCAGCAAGCCATTCAGGGAAAAATCAGTGTTATTTCTACCTGCTCCATTCCTCAGTGGGGACATTCCCCTTTGGAAGAGCCTCAGAAATTCCATGTCAGAGTCCTTTGCCCCACAGCCATTATCCCTTTGCCACCCTGGGCTGGGGCACTGACCTGCTGCTCACAGAAACTGGAACAAGAACTCCACACATCCCATCCCTTCTCCCTTTGCAAACAGCCAGGTGAGCTCTGTTTGCTTTTTGAAACTAACCTCCACTTCAACAGATTCATCCTGATCAAGTCCCATCCTTATAAATAGGAAAAGGAACTCTCTTATTCTTAAACCAGAGTTGAAAATCACACCTGCTCAGCGTGGCATTGCCAGTAACAGCACATAGCAGCATAACCACTCCAATTATTTGCTATAAAGGTGCCACGCTATAGCTCCCAGGAGGGTGGGAATTGCTGAATGCTACAGCCTCCACAAGGAAGGAAATGCTGCTGTGGTGCTTATGTAAAAATCCACTAAGTTCCTGCCCTCAGGGGAATAGTTTCCTCCTGTGATAATGCTAAACATAAAACACATTGAATTTTAGGACTGGTGAAAATAAAATCGGCGTGAATAAATTATTATTTATATGAAAATGCACAGTCAGGACAACGACTACACATGTAAGGTCATAAAATTTAAGTGTCTCACTTTGTTGTTTTAGCATACTGGGGAAAGCTATTGTCCATCTGTGGCCACACATTTATCCTCATTGTCTACCAGGCTTCGCTGCCTGAGCAGTGCATTCCATTATTTAATGGAAAATGAGGTAAAACTACTTTAGGAGTAAGCTGTGAGTTGTTGGAAGAGCAGTGAGAAGACCCACTCTGCTTGTGGGGATACTGCTTGTTCCCCTTTGCCTTTGGATACGACATTTCCCAGTCATCACTTGTACTGTTACCAAGAATTTAAAACAAAGGGAACATGCTCCACCAGAAAATTGCTTTGGCTTAATTTTCTGTCATTGTTCCTTCTTCTTCCTCCAGCCTCTGCTTCAGATGAAAATTCTTCAGAGGTAGAGGTTGTGACAGATGATTTAGATGCATAAGGCAATGCCTTTATAAACATGCAATGACACTGGCTGTTGCATCAACATGACACAAAGGCTTAATGTTGTTTTTAATAAAAGCTTCTTGTTATTTTCCAGGATAACAGCATCAATCTAAAAGCCAGAAGGAGAAAAAACTAGTATGGCTTAACTCAGAGTCCTCAACTGAAATACACTACAAACCTTCCTCCAAACTGGGAGTCACTACCAGGAAAACACTTCCCACAGAAGTTTCTGGAAGGATTAAGATCACCCTGACAGTTGCATGGGTAGAGGTGAAACTTCTGACAAGTTTCTTTGGTGGAACTTGATTCAGAAAAACATCTCAGGTGCTCCTGAGCTTTGCTGAAGCAGAGCCCAGAGGTGACACCCCTGTGACTGCCCAGAGCCAGCCCCATGGGGACCCTCCCAGCCTGGTGGAGGGGACATCTGGCTGGAGCTGCCCTGTTGGAATAGGGTAAAAAAATCATTTTTATTTATTTTTGAAAAGTTATTTATCTAGTCTGTCATTTCTTCTAAGT